>JAVXUL010000010.1:6593621-6613132 GCA_035590515.1 Trichilia minutiflora | reverse complement strand
TTAGTTAGTTGTTCGTTTAGATTTGATACCTTGAAATACTTTCAATTTTTATTATTACCATCGACTCTATGCACTTGCAAAAATTTCCAATCACTAACCTAACATAACCTAACTAGGGATTGACTTTTATGTTTTTATCGAATAGTTAATTTAGATACAATTTTTTCAATCTTGATGTTATGATTTGTTTACTTTAATTTTATTGATATTTTTGTTATTTGATCATCACATAAATAATTTTAAAGTATATGTCAAGCACCAATAGGAGAAGTATAAACTCTAGAAAACGAATATAGATAATTATGATATATATCCTAATTATTTATAATATTATATAAAAATGAACCAAAAAACTTAATGAACTTAGTTAATGGTTGAGAAACCAAAGGGTAACATTATTAGTCGAGGTATGATTTTAATAGCTTAACGGAGAACTAGAGTAATAATTAGGTTAATTAACATTCATAACTGAAACTATGAATTCAAATTAGTCGTTGTTAATAAGTATTAGTTGTCCTTAGAAAGTGAACCCTAGATCCCTAGTATTTATATTTCTTGAAAAAAACTTTGTTTGCAGTTATTATTAATTTTAGTGTTAGTTTTTTTTCGTTTGTTTTTATAAAATTAATTCATTATTTTCATTATTTAATTGCTTAGAGTAGATTAGTTAGTTATTTCTTTGAATTTGACACCTTGAAATACGTTGCTTGATTTTATTACTATAATGGGCTCTATATGTTTACAGAAATTTTGATCAAAATTTTTGCATCATTACCGAGGAATAATGTCTAATTGTTACCTAAGTCATTGAATCAGTTTAGTTGTAATTTAATTTAATTTTTCTTTTTATTATTGATTTTTACAGTAGCTTATACATTTGAAAAGATCTATGAGTTCTAATAACAACGAGCTATTACTTTTAACTTAGAAATTGAGAGAATGTATAAAACTAATTGAGCCAAGAAATAAGTAGATATGGACCACAATCAGATTGAGCCACTGAATCAACAAGCATGAATGATTCTTAAGAGTTATCAACAACCAATCATTAAAGCATCGCCGTCATATAATCGACTTAGTGATGTTGCATGGAATTATGAGCCAAAGGCATTACATTTCAATATGTTATGTTCATTCCATAGGATGGCCATTGAGAACCCGTTGACCTTCATTAGAGAATTCTACAATACCATCTAGGCATTTTTACTGAACGGGATAGAGGAAGATGATTTGCGCCTAAATATTTTCCATACTCATTGAAGGATCGCACCAAATCATGGTTGATAAATCTCCCAGAAGAATCGATGAATAATTGAAAAGATATCTATAATAAATTCATGATCAAGTTCTACCCGCTCCAAAAGAAGGTTAAACTTCGATATAAAATCTGCTCTTTCCAACATATAGAATGCGAACCATACTATAAGGTTGAGATCATTTTAAAATATTGCTAATTTAGGTTCCAAACTACAATTTTCATTGTCCTTGCAAGTATAATTTCTTATGATAAACTAACAGTTACGTGTTAAACTTTAATTGATACAGCTGTAGGTGGATATATGGGCAATAAAATGATGAAAGAAGTTCAAGACTTCTACGAAATATTGGCTGCCAACTCTCAACAAAAAACAGGTCAAGAAAGAAGAGTGAGAATTCATAAAGTTTTAGCCCGGACAGATATAACCATGTAGGTTGCCGATCTTTTAAAGCAAATCAAAATGTTATTAAATCAGCAATACTTTCCTTAATTTTATTACTACGATTAGCTCGATATGCTTACAGAAATTCTCTATTATATTACTCACTTATATCATTTCTTTTAAATTTAAGATTATATAATAACATTATTCATTATCTTTCAATATATATTTGAGTCTAAATTTAATCCAATCTAAACTGTTGACATAAATTTTTGAGTTATGTTTTTAAATTTAAATCCAAAACTAAATTTGTTAAATCAATCTAATCTAATCTGCTTTAAGTTATTTGGATTCGATTGAATTATGACATATTTGCATGTTTGAATTGCTTTAAATATAATTTGTAATATACAAATTAAATTGAAATTTTAATTCAACCTAATCTCGTTTGCAAATAGGCACAAGTATTAGAAAGAATAAGAAAAGATTCATTTAACTAACTAAAACCCTTTAACTGCCGTTGATTTTGGATGAAAGGCCGCGCTTTTTGATGTACATATCCATCGGAATTTATGCTGCAATTATCCTTTTTCATTTTTATTTTATATTTTTATATAAGATGTAGAATATAATCTATAATTGTTAAGGACAATATTACACAAGATCTGTTCACTCTCGAAAGAGTTATCGTTGGTCGATCATATAGGAACATTTACATGGTGATCCTAGATGTTTAAGTTTTCTTTTCACCATTAAAGCTTGATTATCCTTTATTATTTATAGGTAAAGTCAATCTCGACACTTATTTTGAGTATGAAATTAAAATTTATGCAGTATAATTATATAAATTTTGTTTAAATTCTCTCACTTTTGCCATTTGTCTGTATTATCATATAGTTAATGCAGGACTAATATTTCGCATTATACAAGCAAATTTTCATGCTTAATTACATTAACGACATATTATAAATTAAAATTGTGATAACAGGTTTAATTAACGATATGGTTGATTTTCCCGACCACTTTTTCACACCAAAAATGTACATAAACTCATACGGACATAGTCTTAGTGAAAATTAATCAGTACCTAAGTCAATGAAATGTTATGCAATATTAAATTTACTTTCGAAAATTAATAAAAGAATGATTATCTACATATGATGGAACTGCTAAATAAATTTGTAACTTCAGATCCCCGGTTCTCTTTTCTCTTTGTCTTTCATAATACTTATTCTTTACTATCCATGATCTATGTCTATGAAGCCTTTATCCTGGCCTTGCTTGGATATATTATTTTAATTAATTATACCTGGTGAATCTGAGTTTTGAGTTTTTGAGTCTGATTCAAACCATTAGTTTTATAATCACGCGCGTCTAAAGATATATGTGGGGTTCTCATTTTCTTAAGTTTTTCAACTTTCCTTTCTTCAATTATTCAGTTTCTAATTCTTTTCTTCTTATTCTTTAAATATGATTAACCTTTTTTGTTGAGTCTACACATTCCCCGGCGCACCCTTGTTGCGATGTTGTCTCTCACAGTGTTAGTGATGAAGGAAAAGTATTTAGTTATATATCTACTTTCTTTTTTCTCCTCTTTAATTTAAAGAAATAATTTACTATTAAGACTGACTGACGAGTTTTTTGTTCGTGATAATGTAGAAAATTTTCATTTTACGTATACCTGATACCCATAGGCACCTCTTTAGCAATAGACATACACACAAATCATTCTTGAAAATGATTCCCACATTCAATATTACAGCATTCGCTAGTACTGGTTAGCATATGCCGTAGTTTTATATCATTGAGTTTCACTCTAAATAATGAAATACAACTGCTAAGCATAGAATTTGATAAGTTGAATACGTTGGAATTGGTTGATATCGTCGTGAGACTGGTGGTTATATACAGGGACATTCAAAACCCAAAGATACAGGGATATCGTCGTGAAATTAAGGTTTTCATAATTTCTTCAAGTTTTTCTCTCTAGAAACTTAAGCCTTCCACCAGCATTCTTTCGATCCTTTCTCTTGATCTCCATTTCCTATCTTTACTTGTCTATTTATAGATAATTTAATGGATAAATTAATGCAATTATTCAATGACAATTACAACCTTTTATTAATAGTGACTTTTCACCATTAAATATATTTTTTCACCATTAATCATGTCCCAAAAGACATAATCCCATATGTGATCTTTCACTTTGATCACATGTTTATAACAAAGAGGCATCATTTGGTAAATTAATTATCTATTTTGTATTAGATGGTAACTGTATGAAGTTTTGAATGGCAGCATTTGTGAGTTCAATTTTCGCTTCTTCTCTGCAGGAAATGATATCATGCTGTTGATATTTTATTAAATTTTGGTTTACCACATCCTCAATTGCAGTCTTAATTCGTCTAATATTCTTCTTTTTGTTCATGTCGGTTACGATGCTAAATTTTCCTTGGTACGTCTTAATTTGCTGATATATAGTTTTCAATTATAACAGTTGGTGTTTTCATTGTTTTGTTCTTTACTCTTCTCTCTATGCAACAAACTTTAACTCGCTTAGCTTTTTATGTCGATAGTTTTGGGTACTCTTGGTGTACGACATCATTTCACTAATTTTTTATCTCTCGTGCATCAGTATTTTTATAGTTATTAGAGATCGACATGGGTAAAAGTTATTGTTACATGTATAAATTCTTATACAAACTGATTTAGACAAACTAAGTTGACTCAATGTTATATATATATATATATATATGTGCATTCATGGAAGTAAAAATGAGAAGTTATATGATATATTCGATAAAAAGATAAGTTTAACTAGTTAATTTGCATGGATATATATAGATCTTGTATAAGAGTGAATCCCTAGCAGCTAGCATTACTGTTAATGAAAATGGTGCACAGCATCAAGAATATCCAAATATTTTTCTTCTATGACCCTTTATATTGTATTTCTCTTCTCAATCCAAGTCATAATTAAATTAAAAAAGCCCCGGGCTGTTTCAAATACACAGTGAACTAACAACACTTGTCACTCGATATATATAAACAGGCTAATAAAAGATCACATTCCATTTTTTTCTGTACATCAATATCACTACAAATTAAATCTGATTAATTGTTCGTGCATAGACCCAGACCCAGTAGGCGGTCTTCAACTTAATCTTTATCTAATTAAACAGAATGGACGACAGTGGACACTGGAACACGACTGTAACGAGCTTCTCCTATTATGATATATGTGATACTAGCTACAATGAACTTTGCCCCTCTTGAAGTGGTCCAATTTCTACGAAGAGGCGTCCTCGTGAGCGGCTAAGTTTTCTAGTAACATCACTATTATGGAAGCCTTCTCAAAAGGTCGCCGCTCTATTTCTAGTTCCATGTTGTGTTCTCTTTAATAAAACTTACCATTCAATAACTTCAATAGCACAGCATTGCTCAACACTTTCAAAAGCATGCAAATATGGGTGGTAAAAATTAAATAGAACTTTTTGCATAGGTCTAATTCTCATGCAATGCAACGATTGCAACTCTTGCAATTGCTTGGCAAGGACACTTTAAAATGGCAGGTTCTTAGCTTGGTTTCTATGTATCATCGTAAATGTATTCATAACTAAGAATCAGCATTCCATCACAACGGTCTGATTCTTTTAACTCAAAACAACATTTACATAATTAAGCACTTCATGTTCTTTTTTTGGTCGACAAGTATGTTGATCGAAGGAGTAATCCTTTAAGGATTCCAATATAAAAAGGGACATATTTGTACAGGAATTTATGGATTCAAGTTGAAGGTTTTTGTCTTTTAACGTCTCTATCAAAATTACTGTTTCACATCGTACCATATATATTTTAATAAACTATTAACATGTAATCTATATTTGATAAAATTAAGTAAAATTAGATAATTGTGACAATATTATCGACGTGTTGGATTTCTAGTATCGTATCATATCAAATTTTATATAATTCTTTATTACATTTTGTTTTTTAAATCTAACGTTCTCGTGCTTGTCATAATATAATAGAAAAGAAGGGGAAAATGCCACACTAAACCTCCCTTTTGTTTGATCTAATTCTCTAACTCATCCCTACTATTTTAAAAACATAGTGTTACCTCCATTCTTGAGTTAACGAAAATACTGTTTTCCAATGATTTTATATAAATATATACCATCTCAAGTGTTTGACATAATGGTTAATTGATTACATTATATTACAAGTGGGAGTGTTTAGTTTTGAATTCTCTTGATGCGAAGCATTTTTAAAATAGTAAAAGCAAATTGGAAAATTAGGGAGAGAGAGAGACAAGTTATTTTTCCCGTAAAAGAAGTAAGCAATTTGATAGCCGCTCATGAACGAACAATCCTGCTTCACGGTGCCAAGAGATGCGTTAAAACACGCGTGTGAGCAGCCGCATCTCATGAGCGAGGGCTGACAAGGGAAACTGGAGCTTGCCGCTCGGACCTGGCCCCTTACACAAACATATTTTTCTCTACTGATCGCAATCTGTTCTGCCTGTCTGGCAGTAGCATTGATGTGTTTCTCTTGGTGTTCGTGTGAGATTGTACCAATATTCAGAATGTATGAGTTAGAGCGAGAGAGTACGTGGTAACTTTGATGCACGCAGCCTAAAGCTAGCCTTTATTTTCAAAATTTTGGCCTGGTTTTAATTGTTTGAAGAAAATGGCAGATTTGAAGGTAATCCAGTTGTCCTGGTTGGACTAGAGCGGTCCATAATTATACAGCGTACAGTTTAAGGAACATTTAGTCTGGCAAAAGCACACTTCACCTCGCACACACATTAAAGCTTACAATCTACATACGGTAACACCAAAAGCTTACAATATACATACGTTAACACCAAAGTAAACTGCAGCCGCAGTCAATTAATTAGGTATAATTATGGAAGGGTATCTTCTCACGCACATAGTCCCAACCACCCAAACAAAGGTTGAGATGATGACAACCTTTTGGTCTCCAGTCGTTTCCGATCAATATCTCAATGGCGACTTGTCTGTTGTTTTCTCTTTTCAAGACAAAAAAAGCAGGCATCTCTTTCTCTCTCGCATTACGTTTCATGTTCACTATAATAAACAAATAATAATAGCAATGGGTAAGAAAAGTTTGAGACCTTTTTCTTTCTTTTTTTGTTTTTCGGTAGAGGAGAAGGGGGAAATAATTGACACCTCTGGGTTGGATGACAACTAATCATCCAACTGCTGATTCTTAATTAAAAAATAGATGAAACAGAAAATAACATGTTTAACAATAATGGATATCTGTTTGGCAGCCTATTACGTTTGAAAGGAAAAGCCCAGTGCAGTTCACATGCAAAAAAGGCGAGTTTAACAAGAAAAAACTCTATTTAAGAAAATTAACTGAGTTAGCAGGATTTGCTAAACATGTTTCATCCAAGGATGATTATAAAGCTTCAACAAAGAATTGGTTGCTTTAATAACTCAATCCAGTCAACTAACAGTTTGCGCATATACAGTTATACCTATGGATACAACTTTCTTCTCGGATTAATTTAAGACAGAAAAAAAAACATAAAGAGGATTCGACAGCTGTTGAAAAAATTACCTCCGAGCATTTACAGGTGTCAGTCGTATTTGATACATCACTGCATGTAACTACTTTCTGGACATTAGTTGTACAGAAAATGGGATGCATAAGCTGATAAGCCTAACCAGTACGACTCAAATGAGGATAAAGATTAAATCAGTAAATCCAAATAATTGATCCCGGAATACCTAATTTCTAGACATTAGTTGTACAGAAAATGGGATGAGGAAGCTGATAAGCCTAACGAGTGCAACTCAAATAAGGATAAAATTAAATCAGCAAATCCAAATAATTGATCCCGGAAAAATTATTAAAATTAACAGCAGAACATCCTAGGGCTACAAAAATTTGGAAATGGAGGGATTATTACCCATAGGAGAACCATACAACTGATCCTAACTCCTTGAATGGATTGAATTGCTTGTGCGTGCAAGCAACATTTCATAGAGGTCTCTCGCTGTAGGACGATCAGCTGGATTTTCCTCTGTACAACGGCGGAACAAATCAACCAGGAAACTCAATGTTTCTAGTTCAGGTTCTGGCTTCTCAAACCCCGAGCCCAACTGACCTACTGCATGCTCATGGCAGGACCCAAGTGCCTCCAGCTCATCGGTTAGCTGTGGGCGCTTGCCTGCCTGCAAAGATAGCCAATAAATAGATTGGTTCAAATGAAATATAACGAAAATTGGCATTAACATACTTGTAGGTATACAATAAGAGCACAGAAATCCACCAAGCAACGATGATGTTTTTGTTTTAATACCAATACAATATCCTAGCTAGATTCACAAGACCTACCCAACCCTTTGCCACCAGACTTAACAATCAAGAGCCAGTGAATAAATTATCCCAAAATTACATTTTGGCTCAGTATTTAGTAATATTATGACCACAAACATTCTCGAGGAAGAGCACCTCAGAATCACAAAGGATTTTATCATATTAAATACATGGCTTTGCCTATCTAACAGGTCACCAATCATAAAGACCCAATTCACACTACCTACAATAATTTATACAGGATTCCCTTTTCTGAGCATGTGTAAGCGTGTGTGTTATTTTTTTTTTTTTTTTTTTTTTTTTTTTTTTTGTGTGTGTGTGTGTGTGTGTGTGTGTGTGAGAGAGAGAGAGAGAGAGAGAGAGAGAGAGAGAGAGACCTGAATGAGATCATGAATCTCTAAGTCAGATAAACCCATGTAAGGGACTTGCAGAGTCAGTAACTCAAAAAGCAAGCATGCATATGACCATATGTCAACTTCCTGCAACCAGAAAAGAGAAGACGTTAAAATCCAGAAAGTCAAATTAATTTTAAGGAAAATACAGAATTTATCAATGATAATAGAAGTAGTTGAATTCTAGGATCCTTGGTAAATGTTTGAATTTGCAAAAGATTACTGCGGTCTAGTGCTAAAATTTGCAAATTTACAAGCAAAAAATCCATAACAAACAGAGGCATTGCTAATTCTTCTTGCAAAGTCACCACTGCAAACAAAGAAACAATAACCATTGCAAGTTCATAATAGATGATTTATTTACAAAGGTCCGAAGTCAACAGCTATAGTGTTGCTCATCATTTAGATAACATATAAGGAAAATGTAAATTTATGTTCAGCTGCAAAAAGATAGCCCAAATCATCCAACCAACGATGATTCAACACTACAATTAAATTTGGTACTTCACTAAAACTAACTGGGAAAATGACAAGGAAAACAAATACAAACAGAATTTACACAACTATGATATATGGCAGATAACAGGGAGTGGTGGCAGGACAACAAAAGCAATGCAGTTAAGGAAAAGTACAACTCACCTATTCACAGTTTCCCTGTTTTCTATTCTTACATGCATAACAAATTCCAAAAATGTGCAATCTGTAGAGATCTACAGTATGCAACCACGTTCCATACCATCTTGGTTAACAAGTATTCCTAGATTTTTTGTAGCCATATTAAAATTTCTGCCAAGAAGCTACAGAGTAATGGTGTCAAATTTTTTAAACTGAACATGCCCACCTACTACACTAAACATGCACAGAGAGTTAAAATTCTAGTTCTTGCATACCAAAGACATGAAAACCTGCACAAGCAGAGAGGCGCAAATGAACTAACCCAAGCAAAAAACATGGTTTCTTGAAGCTTAATTAACTTATCGAGCCTAGCTCAGACAGTTTGATAAAGACTAGGTTCATTTCCATCCTTGAGCAGGTCATTTTTACATCACCTCAGAGGAATATGCCAAACATCCTATCTTTCAAAATTATGTATATAGACGCAACCATTCATATTCATTGGAAAAAAGACAATACTGGAATTTTCCTCCTTTCTTACTAATCTATTTAATCCACGTGAAGTTTGAATGATTGACAATGCTCACACTCTCTGCAAGTTATTGATCAAACACAGCACAATCCACTTCCCACGTAATTTCAAATATCATAAATCCATTTGACCTCGAGACTCATTTTATCTTCATTTGCAAGAAGTTTATCTAGTTGTTTCATCAGCACGTTTGTTGAATTGGAAATGATATACTCCAGATGGGCACCACTGCTATCCTATATTTAACGTTTCTAGTATATGTACAAAAAACCATCTTCTCTATTGTATTACATCTTCTATCAATTCCGTATAAGCTCAAGTTATTGTTTGCATATGATTACACAAACATAACAAATACTTTCTTGTGCCCAATAAATTAATTAGACAGAGGACATGCTAGCGTACCATATGTCCGACAATGCTAGAATATGAAATTCCAATTCACCAAATGAGTAAAAAATATAGCCAACTGATTATTAACCTAAAACTCCACCTCTGACCAAAGAAGGGAGGAACATACAAGTCCATATAGATTGCGTTCATGCATTGTCCGAAGAACCTCTGGAGCCATCCAGCGGGGTGTTCCAACACAAACATCAGGAGGAGGTATCCCCAGATGAGCAATACAACATGTATGCAGAAAAGATCGGAGACGCACAGCTCTATCAAAATCGCAAAGCTCGACAATAGGCTTTCCATCAGCTTTCTTCTCGTCCATATCAATCAATATGTTTTCACTCTTTATGTCTCGATGCATTTTGTGCCTTGAATGCAGCTCTGCCAACGCAGCTGCTACATCTTGAGCAATAAACAATGTCAATTCCAGTGGCACATGCTTCTCACCGGTATTTGAGAGCTTCTCTAGATAACTCTGTAACATAACATGCAGGACAAATACAGAGGCATCTATAAAAAGTTGCTGAACTGAACTACACAATTACAGAAAACAAATAAAATGTATGTTACCTTCAGCGGTCCACCCTTTACATACTCCATGAAAATAGTAGACTGTAATAAACGACGGTCTGGATTTCCATCCACTGAAGGGATCCACTTACAAGATATCTTATGCCCATACATTTCTACCATGCAAGAATTTCTTACAGCTCCCAATATTCTCACTTCCCCTAAACAGCCATATTCAAAATTCTTCATTTCATCAAGCGAACTCCCACATACCTCTAAGGTACGCACCTGAAACCATCAACAAGATTTAATTGCTAACCGCTTAAAATAAATTAATTGGTTCTATATTAACAGAAATACTATGTCATGAAAAGTTATCTAGAATTAATGAGACAAATTTCGAACTGCACCTAGGTAAAAATGTGAAAAGATAATTAAGATTTTTCAGACCTAGTGTGCTTGTACTCTGCATACACAAAATACAGACTAATGATGCTCAGAATAACATGTGTGCAGATAGGCATAGGTTAAACAGTCATACTATAAAGGCTATGAGCAATAACTATCTGAATTCACATAATCAGTACCAACAATAATTATAGGAAAAGGCAAAAGAAGGATGAGCCCTAAATTTTCTACTTAATTACAACATGAACCTGATAAGAATTTTAAGGGAGAGTACCTTTGCTGCAGCATCAACTGATCCAAATTTGCACTGAAAAAGAGAGCTTGAAACTGATTTTCCAACTTCATCACATGTGCTCAAGGAAGGAAAAGAACCAGGACCAGGAGCAGAACAAGGACTGCAATCAATTTCAGTGGAAACAGGAACTATTGACCGACTGAGAGGTATGTACCTGAAATAAGAAGCATAAAGAAATAATGCAGTTCAAAACATATAATTATATCAAATTCATATATCATACAATCACTAGATCATAATTGAATAATAAAAGAAAAAACAGAATGAGACATGAAATAATATATAAAACTAGAAGCTTTCTGCACATTCTGATTCTCTTCTTAAACTCTTGAGACACGTACATTATCATTCTCATTTTAAAAGACCTAGAGAAGCATTGGTTCTCACTCAGATCCGGGGAAAAAGTCAGCCAATAAGCAATAATATAAATTTAACATCTTTGATGTATGTACTAAGTCAAGCATGAATGAACTAGTCATGTCAAGAATGAACTAGTCATTTCAAACAACTCAACAAGCTAGTTACAGTACCACACACAGAATCACACAATAAGCAACCCAGCCGCCTGCATATCTCAGAACAGTTTCTAGACGGATCTAGTAGGATAATTAGCTGATATTTAGCTAAAATTGAATTATAATAAAAGAAGGATTATATAAGGATCCCTAGAAATTAGGAGTCTTTCCTATTTTATTATTTTCTATTTTTTAAGTATTGTAAACCTCTATTTATAAGAGGTAACTAATTATTAATAAAGCAAGAAAGAATTATTCCTAAACTACGAGATCGGAGCTCTCTCTAAACGAGGTCCAAGGTATCAACTCCCTTTCACGAGTTGAATATTTGTTCTTACAAAAATAGATCGATCAAGAAATAAGAACAAGAGAATCGATCCCTTATTCCAGCAAGATTTAATTGAACATCATCCGGTGACTCGATCTCAAACTCGGGACCATAACATATCATTATCAGTATTCTATCCACTGTGGCGGAATTCTTGCACAAATTGTCATTAAATAGGCTATTCTCACTGAGTGGTGTTGTGCACAAGTTAGAGCCTTATGTCCTTAACTTTTTTCACATCACCTCCACCATTTGAGTAAATCCTTCTAATTGATATTGTGATAGAGCTTCAACTGAGATTGTTTCACTGTCGAAGAGAGGCATAAAATGGTTTCTCTCCAATGGAGGAAAGAAAGGTAGACAAAGGCAACAAAGTTGACTAGTTTTCATGTTAATTTGTATAAATAAAGTTTGTAATACTATTTTATTCTTAATATCAATCTATTGATGAAAAGAAGAAATAGAAAAATATATGAGAATTAATTGCAAGATTTATAAAAAAATAGTTTTTATTTTATATTAAAATTGAGAAATAGAATGATAGTCTTTGACCCATTTTAGTTGTTTCACGGTTCACTAATTGTTAACTTAGTCACCATCAAATTACTTTAGGGATGTAATTGTTGCATGAATGAAATATTTCTTTTGTACTTAACATTTCGTCAAAACTCAGGGGAGGTAATTAATAATAGCCATTATTTTTATTCTCAAACTAGTAAACCTAATATCATCCTCCACACAGCTCTCTCAACCAATTGAAACCATCGACATCCAGCGATGATGATTCTAGAAAAATTGAGAGCGCTGCAGTGACTTAGAACCTCCAGTTGTTTTCGCTGTGAGTTGTACTTAAAAATAAAGTTTTCTAATTGTAATTCTTTTTTAAATCTCAGATTATTTCTGGATCGTGAAGTTTTGATTCCTTGCTCAAATTGAAATCACTATTGAGCCCTGATCTCTTTTTCTATTTAAATTTATGAATTTTTTATTTTATCATTAAATTTATTGATCTTGTATTGCTTGTAAAATCAAGAATGCGGGCTTATGTACAATTTGTTGTGCTGAAGGTTGAATTTTTTGTTTCCCGTGTTAGGTTGATTTACAATTTGTAGTTGGTATGAAAATGATAGAGTTAACTAATTAGTAAAAGGATTTTTTGATCTCTTTTAGTATTAATGAAATTTCAATGTAAACTATTCTATTTTGCTAATTAGAAAAAGTCTTTTCCCTATGGATTTGAGGCCACACAGATTTCTAATGCCTGCATTCATTTCACCATATACGCAGCAGGCCTATTTTCGTTTTAGAAATTGTTTCCCATTTCCATTTCTCTATGATCAATACTTATTAATTGGGTTAATCTTTGGCTATCCATTAACGTTAATTGATAGTTCTTGTCCAACAATTTATACCTTTTCCATTATTATTGTTTCTTCTCTCGATAATGAATGTTTATTATTGGTTATAATGTGGTTTATAAACTTTAGGTGGAGACTAAAAATTTTTCAGATTCACTGCTCATCCTAAAGAAAGAGTTTTGATGGTTTGGAATTTATTTTGAGTACTATATAATTTCATTTATCAGTGAGCTAAGATGAATAGTATTAGGTCTGTGTGATGTGCGCAATCCATCAAAAATTTGGTCATTCCCATTTTACGCAAGATTAATATGGCAGTGATGCATCTCACCTCATTTATATTTGTTCTGTTGCAAACTGGGTTATACTCTTGTTTAAATTGAAACTTCCTTTTCTAGTTTATGGCCTTATTGTGAACTAAAGAAAGGGAATCTCTATCTTTCAGTTGGTTAATCTTAATTGGGTTTTGCTAATGAGTGCCTTTGTTAAGGGTTTTATATTTGGTAAGTTACATTTTCGAATGCTTTAAAATTCATCATTAATTATTATATTAAATACAAAAAATTATTATAAACAGTAAATATAAAACCTTAACAAGTGCCCTAAGGGCACTCATTAGCAAAATTCATTTTAATTTTTTCGATTTTGATTTGAATTGTTAATCATTGCTAGTAATTCTCCGAACGTAGTTAATCATGAACTCTATAATTTATTGTAATTGATTAGTTGTCAATTGTATCAAACAAAATCTTACATTACTGATGCAACTGTTTTCACATGATTAGAAAGCTAGATTTATTGCTGCAGCCAACATTATTCAATGCTCTTGCATAATTCTAGAAAATTTTTTAAAGGCTAGAGGTACGAATTTTATTCAACTTTTAAATTAAGATAATTTCTGGAATAAGAGTTGTAGAGTTTGAAATTTTGCCTATTGTTGCTGTAAGCATACAAGTACCCTGGTCTGGTTTCAAGCCTTCTAAGAGCTCTAGCATTCTCTCCCAAATTGGTTAGTGTATGCTTTACCTATCATTGTATTATGCATCTCTTTGCTTAGTGAAGTTATGGCTTATGGCTTTTTGAACTTTTACGGTGTCAAATTTTCCTGTGCATCTCTTGTTGAATGATAAAGAAGTCCTTTAGATTTGTTGCTTGATCTCATTTGTGGCTTTTGCTTTAGATATTTTCTATTTATTTGGGGGAATGAGAGCAAAATGCTTTGGTCTTGGTTGCTTCTTTCTCTTTTTCTTCTTGCAATTTCTTGAAGAGTTACATATTTTGCTTCCTCTGTGTTGCGTTACATGGTACAACAGAATATTAACTGTGAGGAGCACAAATTGAGTTATCTACATTAAGAGCATTGAAAATTTTGGGCCAATAAAACAATCCTTACACTGCTTACAAGTTCAGGTTTGAGAAGAGATTCTGTTGTCTCTTTGTGGTTGTTTCTCTTCTGTGATGGGTTAGAGGAATTACTAACAATGATTAATAACTTAAAATTTATGTAAGCGGAATCAGTAAAGTACACTTCCTCCAAAAATGTATTTGCAATGCTATCATTTACCTTTTGGAAAAGTCTTTCCGACATAACGCATTTTAAACTCTCCGTATGTTGCATGTGGAGTTATGCACAAAGTTTCATACCTATTGTTGGTATCAAGTGGGAAGAAATTTTACAGTTTCTCAACGCATTTTACACTCTCCGTTAGTTGTAAGTGCAGTTATGGACCAAGTTTCATAACTGTTGGTATCAAGGGGGAGAACAAATTTTACAGTTTTATCTCTTGTAAACTAACTTCCATGTATCCTTTTCAGGTTCTTTGCCTAGCAGTTGCCATATAATGGGTGATTTTGCAATTCACATAAGTTCTAATCTAGTTAATCGACTAGCTGAGGACGGTGAGAAGTTGAAGAAGAAAACAAAGAAAACTAAACCTAAGAAATCACAAGAGGCTCAACAGCCACAAACGAAGGTAAATCAGAAGCAAATATTAGATGATTCTAAAACACAGAAGGGAACTCGAGCCGCAGGATGGCCGCTTCAGCCTCCATTGTTCCTGCCAGTGACCCCCTCTGCACATTCAGCAGAGTTGGATGCAATACGATCCGTCCTTAAAGAGAGCAAAATGGTTTTGGAAAAGTTAGAAAAACAGGAAGAAAACATGGTGCAGGAAGTAACAGAACGAGCTAAAAATCTCCGTGATCAGGAGTTTAAGCTTCCTTACCAGAAGCCTTTTCCCTGCTTGTCTGAGAAAGATGCTTGTGAGTCATGTTATAAGGAGTATGCAAAGGACCCCCTAAAATGTCTCCCTGTGCTTAGAAATTTTGCAGATTGCTCACGTAGAGCGAGGCAGCAAGTGAGTTAGGCAGATAAGATGAGGCAATATTCAAGTCCTATGATTCATGAGTGCCAAGTGCTAGTTTGAACAACGCTGGAATTTTTGCCGTGGAAATAAACAAAACACTAATTTTTATATAACCAATATTGGATTACATGCTGTGATTTGATGGCGTCATTTTAAATCTTTTGCTTCTCTGGATAACTGAACTGTCTTTTTGTATGCAAGTCTGATTGTTTCTACCAATCAAACGGTCTTGTGAGCATCTTGAACATTTTAATGTCAATAATGCCTTTATAACACGTTAATTCAGTTAGGGTGTGATAATGCCGACGGAGTTATTATTCTATATTTTATACAGGAATTAGCATTACATTTTAGGTTTTCAGCTGTTGGTAGTTGTGTTAGTACTATTAAATGTTCAAATTATGGCCATCTAAATTAACATCTTACAATACTTAAAGCAAGTTATGGCCATCTAAATTAACAATATTACCAAGTAAATTAGTGTTACTAATCTTACTAAGAAATATTCAAATTTTTTTCAATCAACTTAAGCCTTATTTGATATTATGGTGTGGTGAGTTTTAAATCCTACTACTGATCGGCTGAAGTTTGAATATTCCAAATTATCCTAAAAAAAAGAGTTTTAAATTGTAATTATTATTGAATAAAAATTTAAATTTTAAATTTCAATATAAAAATATGTGAATTCTATTAAAAGTAAGTGTTGCAAATGCTTTTTTTTTTTTTTAATTTTATGATTTTTGAATAACCACAATAAAAAATAAATATATGATTAAAAATTTAATTAAGAAAATGATTGTGTTGGTGCTAAAATGAAGTAATAATACTAAGTTATGTTTGGTTTAAGAAT
Organism: Trichilia minutiflora; assembly: GCA_035590515.1. Classification (NCBI taxonomy): domain Eukaryota; kingdom Viridiplantae; phylum Streptophyta; class Magnoliopsida; order Sapindales; family Meliaceae; genus Trichilia; species Trichilia minutiflora. Next base: position 6,596,576 of record JAVXUL010000010.1, on the reverse strand, counting down.
AAAAAAGAATAGAGAAAAAAAATGAAAACAGGGTGAAATTGAATAAAGAAGGAATGATAGTGCTTTGTTTAGTTGCAACATAGAATTATTAAAAAGAAAATCCGTAATATATTTTTAAACTGAAATATGTTATCAGAAAATTTTAACTACTTTTTATTAATAAAATTTTTTACTATTTAATTATTTTATTTTTAAATATTACTTCATTTATTTGTGAAAATTATAATATTTAAAAGGTCAACCTATTTAATAATTTCTGGTTATATATTAAAAATTACAAAGAAAAATATTCATATTTTCTACATATATTAAAAAAAAAGAAGAAGTAAATATCCAGAAAAATAAATTTAATAAAATATCAAGTATCATAATAACAGTAAACCTAAAATTTGACCACAAACCGAGTTCAAATTTAATAATTAAATTATTAAATTATATATTATCTAATTAAATTTATTTTGTAATAAGTGAATGAAGAACAGGGCCACTCAAATTCAATATCGTGATTCTTTTTTGAGTTTCAATCTACTCATCATTTTCGTCATTGCAAAAGATTTTAAGAAATAAAAATATAATTGCATCAATAATTTATTTTTATTATATAAAAATTATAATTATCAAATAAATATGATTAGCTGTATAACTTACAACAAGTATTAGTTATAATTATAGATTAAGAAAGAGATATATAGAATGAGATATATGAACAAATGTTCTTTGCAAAAAAACGATTATTACAATTGTAATAATATGAGTTTTAATTATAAATAAAAATAGGATAAAATTAGGGATTCTAAATTAAATCCTAAGCATTACTTCTCAAGTTAAGTGGCGGTTTAGTTGTAGTGCAGTATAACTTCACACATTAAAAATTTACAAAAAAAATCAAGGGTCCATTTGATTTGAAATTTAAAAATTGGTTTAAAAATTTTGAATAAATTCAAAAAACAAGTATTTTATCTTATATTTTTAATATTTAAAAATTATTATTAAAAAATATAAAAAATATTTGATATAATATAAAAGAAATAAAAACAAAGATATTTATTTGGTTGAAACTATTTTCAAGAGTTTTTTTCATTAAAATTTTAGAATATACCAATAAAAAAATACATACAATGAGTCAACAATAATATATTTTTTACTTTTAAAAATAAAAAAATATATAAACAATTATATTTAATAAAAAGAACAAATTTCTTTCACTTAACTATAACAAAATATCAATATTATTCTAAACTTAATTCTAAACATAATCTAATCACATTACTGTAGTTGTGTGATCTCTTATTATAGTTATTTGGTTGTTGCACCCTATTTAGCAAATTACGAGTATTTTGGTTATTTTATTATTCAAAGATAATTTTTGTTATTTTATAAAATATTTGTCTGTGCATGATTAATGAGCAGAGAATATGATATCGAGATTGAATATGTGATTTAAAAAGAATTAGGAATGAAATGATTAAGTTAGAAAAAGGTTATATAAAGGATTTTGGTAAACACTAGCATTTCGAAATGAATTTTTTGTTAATCGAGAAAAGCAATAAGTGAACAACTTTTTGCAATTTAAAGATGATTTATAGATGGTCGAATAAAAAGAAATTATAGCCAAATTGAACGTCCAATAAAGAAGAAAACAATTTAAAAAAATGAAGACGAAAATGTCCAAAACCCTAAACCTAACAAACTAGCCCACCAATCCTTCACCAGATTGATGCCAGTTTTGAAACTAGTGACCAAAAAATGAAGATTGGCATCGATCCAAGAGCCAGACTTAGGGCTGGTCTTCCCATTGAATTTTAAACAGGCATTGGATGTATATTTTGCCCTAAGGATATCCGTTTTACCTCTTTCAAAATTTTTTTCCTTTTATGTAATCAACAATACTTTGATAAATACTCACGGATTTATAAATATGGTGAACAGTGGGGACTATCCATTTTTTTCTTTCCTTCTCCCCCTCCCTCTTTTTCTCTCTACTCTCTCTACTTCTCTGCAATCTCTCTTCTACCTCATCAATTGACCGATTAAACTTTAATTTTTACCATAAATCATTATAACTCAACTCCATCGTTATCTTACAAACTTTATTTTTCTGTTTTAGTCAAGAAATTGAGTGGGAGAAAAAGCTAAGGTTTGAGTAAAAATTGAAATTTTCCAAAATTACAAGAAAACAAAGCTCTCTTAGGCTCTCAACAACCAATTAGTAAGTATTTCTATCTCATTTGAGTATGTATTCATATATTCATTCCCTTTCATATTTTAGTTTCAAGAGAACTCAAGAAAAGTTCAACTAATCTCATGATCACAATTACATCAAATTTTAATGCATTCAAGTAAATCTCCATACTCGACTCATATCCTTATAAATTAAGTCCATTGAGTTGTATATGATTGATTTATATATTTAAAATTTAATAGTTATCTTTTATTGTAATTTAAAATTAGTTGAAAATAATTTATAAATTATGATTTCTAATTTGAATTGATTTGATTATGACTTGAGATGTTGTGGCTTAATTGTCACACCCCGAATCGTGGGCCCTACCTGTGACAGACGTCATAGACCTCTAGGGTACACTCAATTACACAGAATATCCCCTGTAGGCCTGTAAGGCATTCACAAAATCTGTTTTCAAAACATTTCCAATAACAAACCAACCTAACACCCAAACTCCAAATATGTATAAACAAGATCATAAACACTTCAAATAAAATCAGAGTATACAAAATAGATAAAACATTCATCCTGAATAAAGTCTATGGGATCAATCCGTCCCCAGAATAAAGTTAAAATATTTATTACAATTCTGATTCTTATTCATAAAATGTTCGCAAGCAAAGCAAAGTACAATAACTATCAGTGGACTAAGGACACTATCAAGTGAGTCGATCTGGCTATACCTGAGCCTTCAATCCGAAGCAACCACCACCACTGAATCTCGATCTAGC
>JAVXUL010000010.1:6574017-6593521 GCA_035590515.1 Trichilia minutiflora | reverse complement strand
TTTATTAATTTATAAAAATATTTTAAATATTTTATTATTTATATATTATTAAAAATTCCGTTTTTATATTCCGTTTTCACGTTTCGATTTTATGTTTCATTTTTTAAAATAAAAAATAATTTTAATTAAAATCATGTTTTTAATAACCTTGTGTGTATGAGAGTTATAGAGAGAGAAAAAGAGTGTGTGGTAACTTTGATGTGTGTACCCTAGTGCTATATAGCCTGTGCTTTTAAAAACTTTGGCCAGGTTTTATATGTTGGAAGAAAATGGCAGCATTGAAGGTAACTGGTTGGGCTAAAGTGGTCCCCTATTATGCCGCGTACGGTTAAGTGAACATCTAGTCTCGGGTAAAAAGCACACTTCACCTCACACGATTGTTAGAGCTTACATTATCCATATAGCAAACATCAAAGCAAAAGAAACCAAAACGCTGTGGGAGGATAAAAGCAACTGCAACTGCAGCTGCAGCTGCAACTCCATTAATTAGGTATATTTATGGAAAGGTATCTTCTTACGCACATAGTCCCACCCACTCAGACAAAATTTGAGATGGTGACAAACTTTTGATCTCGAGTCGTTTCCAATCAATATCTCAATAGCCATTTGTCTTTTGTTTTCTCTTCTCAGGACAAAGAAAGAACATCTCTCTTATATAATATTTCATGTTCACTATAATAAACAAACAATAATAGTAATGGGTAAGAAAAGATTGAAACCTTTTTCTTTCTTTCTGGTGGAGAAGTGGGGAAATCATTGATACCTCTGAGTTGGATGAAAACTAGTCACGTTGCTTCCGATTTTTAAAACAAAAAATAGATGGAGACTAAATCCACATGTTTAATAATAATAGGTATAATATTTTTAAATTAAAAAACTATCTGTTTGAAAATGTATAGCGTTTGAAAGGAAAAGCCCAGCTGTAGCTCACACGCACAAAAGGCTTTATTGTGATTCCGACGAGTTTACCATGAAAATAAGAAAATTAACAGACGGCACTGAGATTTCGCAACATTTCCCGAACATGTTCGACCAAAGGATAATTATAAAGCTTCAATAAAGATTGTTTGTTTTAATAACTCAATCCAGTCCACTTACAGTTTGCACAAATACAGTGATGCCTGCGGATACAACTTTCTTCAAGATTAATCTAAGACAAAAAAGAAAAAGATTCCACAGCTTGTTAAAAAAATTGCCTACAATCATTTACAGGTGTCAGTCATATTAGATACATCAATGCAAGTACCTAATTTCTGGACTAGTCAGACAAAAAATAGCAGGCGGAAGCCGACGAGCCTAACCGGTGTAAATAAAATGAGGATAAATTAACTCAGTAAACCCAAATAGTTGATCCAGGGAAAATTATTAAAATGAATAGCAAAACATCCTAGGGCTACATATATTTGAAAATGGAGAGACTATTACCTATAGGAGAACCATACACCTAATCCTAATTTGAACTGATTGCCTTGCTTGTGCGTGCAAGCAACATTTCATAGAGGTTTCCAGCTGTAGGACGATCAGCTGGATTTTCCTCTGTACAATGGCGGAACAAATCAACCAGGAAACTCAATGTTTCCAGTTCCCGTTCTGGCTTCTCAAACCCTGAACCTGATTGACCTTCCACATGCTCATGGCAGGATCCAATTGCCTCCAGCTCATCTGTTAGCTGGGGGCGCTTGCCCTTCTGCAAAGATAACCAATAAATAGATTGGTTCAAATGAATTATGATGAAATAGGCATTAATATAATTATATATTCAATAAGAGTACAGAAATCAGCCGAGCAATTATGATGTTTTTGTTTAATAACAATATAATTTCCTGGCTAGTCCTACTTAACCCTCTGCCACTTGAAGACAGTGCATAGATTATCCCAAAAATACCTTTTGGCTAAGTACTTAGTAATATTAAGACCACAAACTTTCTCAAGGAAGAGCACAAGATTCCTTTTTCTGAGCAAAACTTTTATTTTTTATTTTTCTATTTTTATTTATTTATTAATTATTATTATTATTATTTTTTTTTGGTGTGTGTGTGTGTGTGTGTGTGAGAGAGAGAGAGAGAGAGACCTGAATGAGATCATGAACCTCTAAGTCAGATAACCCCATGTAAGGGACTTGCAGAGTCAGCAACTCAAAAAGCAAGCAACCATACGACCATATGTCAACTTCCTGCAACCAGAAGAAAGAAGACATTAAAATCCAGAAAGGCAAATTAATTATTAAGGAAAATACAGGCAATTTATCAGTGACAAAAGAAGTTGAAATGTTGAATTCTAGAACCCTTGGTAAATGTTCAAATTTGCACAAGATTACTGTAGCCTAGTACTAAAATTTGCAAATTTATAGGCAAAAATTCCATAACAGAGTCATTGCTAATCCTTCTTTCAAAGCCACCACTGCATATAGCGAAGGAAAATTAACAATAACCATCGCAAATTCATAATAGATGATTTATTTGCAAGGGTCTGACATCAACAGCTACAGGGTTGCTCAACATTTAGATAACAAATACAAATGTAAATATGAGTTCAACTGCAAAAGGATGGCCCAAAATGGGCGCCAACACTGGGAAAATGACAAGGAAAACAAATACAAGCAGAATTTATAGAACTCTGATATACAGAAAATAACAGTGAGCAGTGGCAGGACAACAAAACAATGCAGCCAAGGCAAAAGTACAACTCCGACTATTCATTGTTTCCCTGCTTTCTATCATTACAGGCATAACAAATTCCAGAAATGTGCAATCTGTAGAGATTTACAGTATACAACCAATTTCATACTCTCTTTATCTTGGTTAACAAGTATTCTTAAATCTTTTGTAGCCATATTAAAATTTCTACAAGATGCTCTATAAAACAAGAGTGCCAAATTTTTTAAACCAGACAAGCCCACCTACTACCCTACTCAAAATATGCACAAAGAGATAAAATTCTAGTTTCTTGCATACCAAAGAAATTGAAACATGCACAAGTAAATGAACTAACCCAAGCAAAACACATGGTTTGTTGAAGCTGAATCAAGCTGTCAAGCCTAGCTCAGACAGTTTGATAAAGACTAGGTTCAGTAAAGTTTAAATGATTGACAATGCTCACACCCACAGCAAGTTATTGATCACACGACAGCACAATGCACTTCCCATGTAATTTCAAATATCATAAATCCATTTTACCCAATGGCTCATTTTATCTCCATTTGCAAAATGTTTATCCAGGTTTTCTTCAGTACATTTGTTGAGGTGGAAACGATATATTCCAGATGTTCACCACTGCAATCCTATATTTATCACTTCCAGTAGATGTACATAACCTTCTCTATCATACAACATCTTCTAGCAATTCCTTATAAGCTCAAGTTATTGCTTGCATATGATTACACAAACATAACAACTACTTTCTTGTTCCCAATAAATTAATTAGACAGAGGATGTGCTAGTGTATCATATGTCCGACAATGCTAGAACATGAAATTGCAAGTCACCAAATAAGAAAAAAATAAAGCCAAACTGATTATTAACCTAAAACTACACTTAAAACTGACAAAAGAGGGAGGAACTTACAAGTCCATATATACTGCGTTTATGCAATGCCTGAAGAACCTCTGGAGCCATCCAGCGTGGTGTTCCAACACAAACATCAGGAGGAGGTATCCCCAGATGAGCAATACAACAGGTATGCAGAAAAGATCGGAGAGGCACAGCTCTATCAAAATCACAGAGCTTGACAATAGGCTTTCCATCAGCTTCCTTCCCATCCAAATCAATCAATATGTTTTCACTCTTTATGTCTCGATGCATAATGTGCCTTGAATGCAGCTCTGCCAATGCTGCTGCTACATCTTGAGCAATAAACAATGCCAACTCCATTGGCACGCGCTTCTCACCAGTTTTTGAGAGCTTCTCTAGATAACTCTGTAACATAACAAGCAGGAAAAATACTAAGGCATATATCATAAGGCATATATCAGAAGTTGCCGAATTGAACTATACAATAACAGAAAACAAATAAAATGTATGTTACCTTCAATGGTCCACCCTTTACATATTCCATGAAAATAGCAGACTGTAATAAACGTTGGTTTGGATTTCCATCCACTGAAGGAATCCACTTACAAGATATCTTATGCCCATACATTTCTACAATGCAAGAATGTCTTACAGCTCCTAGTATTCTCACTTCTCCTAAACAGCTATATTCAAATTTCTTCATCTCATCAGGTGAACTCCCACATACCTCTAGGGTACGCACCTGAAACCATCAACAAGATTTAATTGCTAACTGCGTAAAATAAATTGATTTGGTTTTATATTAACAGAAATATGATGTAATGTGAAGTTATCTTGAATTGATGAGACAAATTTTGGTCTGCACCCAGGTCAAAACATGAAAAGGTAAGTAAGATTTTTCAAACCTAGTGTGCTTGTACTCTGCATACACAATTTCCAAGATAATGATTCTGAGACTTGTATGCAGATAGGCATAGGTTAAATAGCCATACTTTAAAGGCTGTTAGCAATAACTATCTGAATTCACACAATTAGTAACAACAATAATTATAAGAAAAGGCAAAAGAACAATGAGCCCTAAATTTCCTACTTAATTACAACATAAGCCTGATAAGAATTTTAAGGGAGAAAAACCTTTGCTGCAGCATCAACCGATCCAAATTTGCACTTAAAAAGAGAGCTTGAAACTGATTTTCCAACTTCATCGCATGAGCTCAAGGAAGGAAAAGAATCAGGACCAGCACCAGAAAAAGGACTGCAATCATTTGCAGTGGAAGCAGGAACTATGGACCGACTGAGAGGAATGTACCTGAAATAAGAAGCATAACTATTAAAGACAGCAAATTAATGCAGTTCAAAACTTGTAATTAAATCAGATTCATATATCATACAATCACTAGATAGTAAATTAGTAATTGAATAATGAAAGAAAAAATTCATATATCATATAATCACTAGATAGTAATTAAAAAATGAAAGAAAAAATAGAGAGCGGCATGAAATAACATATAAACCTAGAAGCTTTTTGCACATTTTGATTCTCTTCTTACTCTCTCTTGAAGCACATACATTATTGTTCTCATTTTAAAAGACCTAGAGAAGCATTGGTCTCACTCAGATCTAGGGAAAAGGTTGCCCTGTAAGCGATAATATAGATCCGTACAGTTTTTGATATACATACTAAGTAAAGCATGAATGAACTAGTCATTTCAAACAACTCAACAAGCTAGTTATGGCACACAGAATTTATTAATCACACAATCAGCAAGCCTGCTGCCTGCATATCTAAGAACAGTTTGGAGTACAAACTCTGAAGTCAGCAGGTATAAACTAATACAAGAGAATCATGTATTAAAGTCAAGCCTGAAGAATCTGCATCTAAAATCAATTCAATATCCATAATGACATCTACCTTTTTTGTCAAATGAAAACAGATGCACAACATAAGAATAAACTGCAGAGACACTTTTCGGCATGCAGATCATCATTAACAATATATTGAATTACCATGATCATGTGCAACAAACTGAAGATACCGACCTACTAAAATATTCAGGATCTGTCTCTTCTCTTATATCATGTGGACGACATGCATCAACTACCATGCGAATCCATGAATTACCCCTTTTAACAAGGAGGGCATTCCAAGCATGTGGTTGGAAATCCAAGTAACCCCTAACAAGCTCACAAGGAATGCGAGGCTCAACCCTGTCACATAGATACTAGAGCAATTGAATTTGTACCGGATCAGAAGGACTGAAGGCAATAACATGAAGATCAAACCTAAAAGAATACAACAAGAATGCAATGAAAGAATCACCTTCATAAGCACAGCTCGGTGCCTACAGACACCAAACTGCACGCTCCCAATAGGAACTATGACAGAATTTCGCCTTTTCTTAATAGAACGCAGAGATTTTTCACAGAGATCAGTTAAAACAATATCTTCTGCAGTGTCCAAAATCTGTTTGGAGGAAGTGCTTATACTGTTGCTGTTGCCAGTAGAACAAGTGCATACAAAAGGCATCCGGTAGTTTGAACCAGATACAGATTTTCGTGCCCTTTCTATGAGTGCACTTCTATCACTGCCTCCAAAATGATCTGACACAAAAAGAGCAAGCAGCGATGCAGTCTGCAGATGATCAACAGGTTCTACAGCTCCACCTTTTGCTAAACCATTCAGCTGCTTTAAACGTAGTATTAAAGCTTGAGCAGAGAGAGCAATTGCATCTAATTCTTCATCACTTTCCCTAGAAAATGAATCAATACAAATACTCATTTACAAATGGAACAGTTATGATATGTCCACCAGGTAAACAATAGTACACTAAACAACATGGGACCAGTATCAACGTAAAAGCATATAAAGTTAACCTGTCAACGAGAATAACTTCTCGTGTGTCAAGATGCAAAGTTTGTTCGTAACTCCCTAATGGCATGAATGGCCGGTCACGTCCTGCATCATAAAAACCATCTGGTAGACAATCATCAATGCTGCAAAATGAGACACTATTATACTTTTGCGATATATTGGAGCCGTCTCCCGTAGATTTCCGAGACTTGCATGGCTTGGGATTATCAAGATCCCTGTCAGAGTGCCTCTTCGTCTTTGAAGCAAATTTCAATATCTCAGAAGATGGACCTTCATCCTGCTCACAAGTTCCATTTTGTATAGATGTTGAAGATGCATCATGATTAGAACATTCATCGTCTCCCTTTTTACCAATAGAGTCAAGACCAGCACATGAACAATTCTCTACAGATGACCCAGTTCCGCATCTGGTTCCATCATTTTCAACATTTGTAAGCAAATTTGCACTTTTAGCTTCAGCAGAAAGTAATAGTTTATCATCATCATCCAGGCCTATGATGTCAGATGCTCCATCTACATGAGTTCCAGAGGCATACGCATCTAAATTGCGTGATTCGCCAGTTGGGCCTGCCTTCACTGTCAACACTTGAGCATGGTCTTCACCTTTCCACTTCCTGCTGTTGTTCAAACGTTCTTGTCGAGCTCTCTGCTGCAAGTGATGTCGCTTCCACTGCTTGCTTGACTTACGAGCTGTCAAAGATCTACTATTTGAGGAGTTAGTTAATATGCTTGATTGGGAATGATGAGAACCTGCATCAATTTATGCTAATATAAGGTCAGTTTTACACAAAAGTAACAATCACACACAAAACAAAGTTGAAAACAGTAAATGATTTAGAAGAGGTTTGAAGAAGAAAATACTAAAGATACTTCGCAGGCCTAACCATTATACGAAAATTTTCCATCATTCTCCTGCATGGCAGCTTCATATACATCCATTTCTACCGAGGAACTGATAAAATCATCATTGGACGAGTCTCTACCATTTCCTTCCAAGTTACAGCATATCCATGAAGGTACTTGACAATAACTTAGAAGCTTATTGTACTTGAACAAAAGGGAAAAAATAAGACATACAATAAATATATTAGATATAGAAACCAAAAATAAATACGCAAAAGTATCCAGATAAGCAGAAATAACCCACAGAAGCACTGCTTCCAATGACAAATTTGAAAAACATATCGTATAAAAGCACCAGTAAAGTACAAGGAGAGCCAAAGACTACATAATCGACATCATCATCATCATTCTTGTCCAATTATTTGAACTAAATATAATCATCACTTCAGTAATATAATTACTTGAAATACAGAGGAAAGAGGTGAAATGGCAAAATACAAATTAAATTATGACCAAATGCCTAATCAACTAAAATAGTCAAAGATTGCAAGGACAATGGAGCATTCTTTTCCAAATAAATGTATCAAGAGCAAGAACACATCATAGCATGTAAACAATTTAACACATAGCACTAAAACAGTCATAATATAAACACAGTAGACAAGTCAATGAATGATGTCCAGCAGTTAAGACTCTTCTTATATTGACCAAAACAAACATGAAAAGAGTATCCAGAAAAATCAGGCTAATAGCATAGGAAACAAGAGAGATAACAAACTAGAAAGTGGAGAACCATAAACAGTTCAATGCAGAGGAAATTTCCATCATAACAAGAATCCATCAAAGTCTATGCATCAAAACCAAGCATAAGGCACCATTTATTGTGGCCTAACCCAATTATAAAAAAAAAAAAAAAAATTCTTCAAATAATAACGGGAAATACGTGTCAAATCTATATAAGAAAAAACCTATTCCAACATATTACAGAAAAGCAAATTTCAAGACCTGCATTCATACACAAGTTCCTAGATCTTTATGATACCCATCAGACAATGTTGCAAAAAGGACCTATGTGATAGGAGATTTAGAGGTAAATAATTCCTCATCAAATAGAGGAAAAATAGATTATGAATCTGAATATATTAAAAACATTCAAGGAACAGAAAATAGCATCTGATAACCAAACCATGGTTAAGCACATTTCCAATCCTAACTGATTACAGAAAAGGATTAATCGTAACTAAATGTCTTAAAGTTGTAGCTTAGTACCTGAAGGTTCAAATTCTGAAGGTTATGCATTAAGCTAAGCTCAAGAGATCCAAGCGATGTCAACCTATTATTTGAAAGGTCCAAGTTCTCCAGCCTTTGCAATGCCGATAAACTAGGAGGTATTCCTACCAATTTATTATTAGCAACTTTCAAAGATATCAAGGCCTTCAAATAACTTATTTCACCTGGCAAATACTTCATTTTATTGAATGAAAGATCCAACTGCTCCAAATTGCTTAAGCAGGCAATCTCTGGAGGGAGGTACCTACAACGAAAGGAAAATATGTTTATGTTATACATGCCATGACAGTGACACGGATCAATCAACATATCTAGCTCCTTACAGCTATTGATTTGAACTAAACTACACTGTTGAAAAAATATTGTCGCCCTGAACTTGTCTATTCTACAATGTTTCAATCTTTATAAGCACAAAAACACGCACCAGAAAAATAATTAACTACTTCGAAAAAAAATATTTCCTAATATCATCAATCTACTTTTAATTATTTCCATTTTCTAGCATTTCAAAATTACGAACTTTCTATATTCCTAGCTCTTCCACAACAAAACAATTCAAAATTAGCACCCAAAAATAAAAAAGTTTAAGAAACCGAACCTAATAGAGAAATGACAAACAGAGAGCTTGGTCAAGCACTTAAGTCCAGCAATCTCACTCAACAACGACAAAACTGAGGGCCTCGGTGGAACCTTACTTAACTCTAGCTCCTTCAGCCCCTTCAATTTATTCAAAGCGAACCCATGTACGCCCGGCGATGATATCTTTATCTGCAAGCATTCCAAACCAGGAAAATTCCCAACCTCGGATGGAAACAAATTAATCTCGTTTCCAAAAAATTTCAAAATTTTCAACTTCTCGAAGCGCCCCACGGATTTGGGAATCAAATTTAACACATTCTTGTATAAATATAAGCTTTCCACCGAATTATCAGACGTTCTGTTACCGTTACTTTTAATTAACGGAAACTCCACGGTTTCACCCGAGACGTCAATTACTGAATCATGGTCGTCGTCGACACTGCCGTTACTCTCATTGGTTCCGTTGGTTTCTGATAGAAATTTCTGTTTCAAGAGACTTTCAGGAGATTTCTGAGTGTTTTCAACGGAATTTGATAGCTGCATTTGGCTTGCTGAAGAATTAAAGATATGAAAGTTTCAATCTTGAGTGGTTTTTTGCTAACCAAAATTGGGTTTCGGGTAAGTTGTGAGAAAATTGAAATTGAGATCTCTTCGTAGGGAGGAAAATTAAGTGTAAAGAGCATGTAAAGGTGAGGGAAAATTGAGGAGAGGCTCCGGTCCTGTATGGAAAATCAGAGAGAGAGAGGGAGAGGAGAGAAACCCTAGGAACCGTACTGCAGTTATTTGAGGGCAGATTCCGTGTTCACACGAAGAAGAAAAAATTGAATTCTTTTGGATTTAGTGGAGGTTTATTTGGACAACTCATGACTTTTTATTAAACGGCTCACTCCTCATGTGAAAAGTCGGAAATAGCCTTACTTAGCATGGAATTTGAAATTTTCAAAGTGTTTAGTCAAAGTAAGTGGCGGGTCAAAAAGTAAATTACGAGGCGATGATGTGTACCAAACTTGGTCACGTATCGCGCACGTGAAGTAATGTGGCTTCTCTTTTTTTCTCGCTCGAAGAGGGGTCTGCACGCTAAATTTTAAATCAATTTAAATATAAAAATTTTAAAATATTATTATGTTAATGCGAAGAGTTGCGACCGTCTTCAATTTAGAACATTAATTTATTTTCTCTCTTGAATTTTAGTAGTTATAACTATAAGATAATAAAAATTTAAGAATAAAATTGATTTTTCAATAAAAATCCTCCGTTACTTAAGTCAATGAGAGTTTTGTTTATATGTGAAGGTGAGAAAAACAAGACGAAATCAAAAATGAATTCTCAAAGAATATTTCTTGTGTCTATTGGGTGTTTCTCTCTTTACTGTAAAAAATAAAAATATTGCAAAAAAATAAGAGAACATATCTGCCATGATTCCCAAATTTAGTTATATTAGGATCATAGATTTCCGTACCTACGGACACATATCGTTGTACAGCTAACGTGCCCTAAAAATTTGTAATAAAAATCATAAACGTAGACATCGTGATACTGTTCTCTGTCACGTATATCCTGAGACCTCGATCATAGGTTCCCCAAAACGGAATCATTAGAATCCCCAAGATGGATATGGATTGGTTGTTTCTGAAGGGGGTACTCGAGGACGATTCTCTGTCCGTTGGCCTCGGACGGATTACCCGAGACCACACTATTATTGTGAGTGATGTAAGGGGGAGGTCTCGGTATGACACCGTATTCGAAGATTTTATGAGAAGGGACCATGCATGTATGATGGGCCAAGGCCTTTAGGCTAAGCCTTAATAAAAATATCCAAATATTAAGCCCCCAATTTTCAATTAAAAGAGTTTTTAATTAAAAACTAATAGATTTTAGATTGACTGTCGTTTCAGGCTTTAATGGTTGTCGTCTTCTTTAATTAACTTCTCTCAAGAACATAATCGTCAGTCACATGGCATCACTCTATTGAAAGATCAAACTGAAAGGCTGCGATCCTTGGGTCGTAATGATTCGATTGACGTAATGGGCTCCACCTAATTTTAAATTTTAAAAAGACGTGCCCCTTGGCATTTTGGATTCGAGTGACGTAGCTAATCCCTATTCGTTCGATTAAGTCAGTTAGTATTCTTTTTACCTTCCTTATTCGTCTATAAATACCCCCTTCTCCTCTTGGAATTCCTTCTTCTTCTTCTCTTCATTGTCATTTGCAAACAAAACATTCGCCCGAGCACATCCGCAATTTTCTTAACAGTTCCTGAAAACTTTCGGTCTCAAGCACTCAACTCATTCTCCATACACATTCAGCACTTTGACTTCGATAAGTTATTTACACACACCTGTTCATTACTTTTTGCAAATCTTTTAAGCTGTTAAGTATATGTAAAAATGTATGCATGGGTATAACAGTAACATGCTAGAACATAATGTATGTTAGAACAGATTTACATATGTACTCGAACAATATTACCATCACTCGTAGGAGACTAGAAACCTTATAGTTGTCTTGGTTGTGAGTAACAGACCTTAGCAGCCTCGGTAGTCATAAGAAATTTGTAGGAAAGACTTTTTAGAGTTGTTGATGATCCCTAAACAGCCTTTGATCTTTACCTTTTGTTTTTCTGGACAGAAATGGCTTCTATTTCCAACTCTAAGTTCACACCCGAGGCTGTTGTTGGGGGAGGCAACGCAAAAATGGGCTTAGAATTAGTCGCCAGTCTAGAACCAATTTCTGAGGCCTGGTCCCCATACGAGCAGAATTGGTTCATCGCCATTATGATGGAGTCTGATTTGGAGGCATATACAGCCCTCAACAATATTTCGAAGGATGTATACCTCCGGGCCCCCAAGACTGACGAAAGTCTTAGTATTCCTCCTAAGGGTGAAGTAGCCTTCAACGAGGAATTTTTTATTTAAGGGTGAGGTTGCCCCTTCAATCTTATTTTTGTCAGATACTGACTAGTATATGAATAGCTCCGTACCAGATGAATCTGAATGGTTGGAGGATTCTGACAGGACTGTAGTTTTGTGGGGGCAAATAACCAATTATACGCCTTCTATGAAGGAGATAGAGCACATGTATGTGCTCAAAAAGAATCTTGGAAAGAACCCGGGATAGTTTTACCTCCAAGCGAGGTCTCGGAGGCCCAACTCAATCAAGGAAAACCCTACCAGCAACAAAGATTGAAAGAGTAAATAATTTTTTATTGGTGAGAATTAGAATTCTGAACCGCATCTCCCCATCCTGAGCAAATTCGATGAAGCACTGTTTTGGATAGGAGATGCAAAGCTGAGTCCCCGAAGCTTAGAGACAATCAGACAAGTTAGGGTTAGCTCTCTGGATCAGAAGTCTTTACTATCTGATATAAATCTCTTCGCTTCGGGTTTGATAAAAATGGCCCCGAGCAAAGATTTCCTATATCTCCAAAAGAAATATTTTGCCCAGAGTATAGTCTTTGTCATAAATATCTGATCTCTTGACATATGCATATTTTCATCATAAATGTGACTAACCGTTTTGTTCACTTCTTTGTAAAATTAGACATGTTTGGGAAACAATCAGCTCTTTCTTCTCTGGGCCAACTGATGAAGAAGAAGACCAATGGGTCTTTCCAACACCCTCCCCCTTGAAATAACAACAAAGCAAAGGGAATGTAATCGTATGAAGAAGAGGCCAGGGGCCTTCGGACTCGGAATCCGACTCCGCCCCTGTTATTATCCTTGTCAAGTGAAAGGGGGTCTTGGTCGATAAGCCGCCCCTAGAGAAGGGGTAAAAGAGAAAACAGAATGCCCCGACCGATCAGGGGCAGAAGAAGCTGAAGCTCCAAGGGTCGAGTATCGTAAAAGCCGATATGGGCTTTAGTAGGCCTGCTAAGATTGTCGAACTCCGGCAGGGCAACATCCCCGAGAGGAAGCAACAACATTTTTTCTATATCCTGGACATGGTTAATGACCTTAGAAAGCATTTGGCTCCTTCTATTGTCAAGAAATTGGATAACACGAAGGAAACCGATGTGTTAGACTTTATGTACCAATAAGGTTTGCGGGTATGTTCATTACTCGATTTCTAATACTTATTTTTTCTATAAATTTACTAATATTCTACTTTGTTTGCAGGCCTGCTATCAAATAAAACGGCATCATGAGGTGAAGAAAGATGAGGCGAGCAAAATCTGAAAGCTCGAGAAGAAAAACGCCTTTAATATTATTGAAAGGGAGAAGGCGGAGGCTGCAATGGCCACCGAGAGAACAGAATGAGAGGCCAAGGAATTGGTATGGCAGAAGGAGAAGGCAAAATTAGAACTCCGGCTCACCTTTTCAGAGTCTGCACACTTGGGATTAAATGTTGAGGTTACCAATCTGAAGTCTCAGATAGTACTACTTCAATCCAAGAGTGGACTACTGAAGAAGCAGATAGATGGAGAGCCTGAGAGGATCCAGGGTGCAGTAACAACTATCGAGGCTGAGAGGATGGTCACATTAAATCAGGCCATTGACTTGATCTGTCGGTGCTTTCACGAGAAGTACCCTTACCTCGACCTCAGATTTCTGTATGAGGAGTTAAGGCGGGAGGTGCCAGACTTCGGGGCTCCTGACAAAGAAACAAACACAGAAGCCCCTATCTCGAATACTGCAGTCGAGGGAACCCACGCCGATGCTTCGCCATCATCCAGTCAACTTCTTGTGGACCCGTCTGTAGACTCCGTACCGAAAGACCCCGAAAATGTAGATACACAAAAATAGGGTCGAGTGCCTTTTAATAATATAATCTTTTAGTCTTTGTAGAAAAAGAAATTTCCTTAATGAAGTTTTTTGTTTTTCTGATTCTGCTCCGGATTCTTGTTTGATTGTGCTTGAAATAAAATGTTTCTCCGAGCAAATGACTTAGGATAAATTTCATTAAGTATAATAATCAGCTTAGCATGGACATCCAAAGAAATAACTTCATCAATTAGCTCAATAAGAATATCCGAGCATATAACTTAGATAAAATTTCAACAATATATAAGATCTTCTAGAAGCGGACATCCAACCAAATAACTTAGATAAAGAATGTGATTATCTCAGAATGTATATCCGATCAAATGACTTAGAAAATTTTATGAAATATTATATTTGCCTTATCAACCATGCTTGAAATTAAACCCGAGCAAATAACTTAGAAATATTTTAAGAATACATGAAATATACTCAGAGCGAATACCCAATTAAATATATATATATATATATATCAACTCGTGTCAAGTGATATGTGGTAATATTTACATGACGAGTATTTTTATCAAAAAGACAAAGGAAAAATGTCAATATATCAATTTCATCAATCATAGCAAATCATATATACAATCATAAAAATATTAACAAGTCAGTCCATACATTGATCCGATTCAAACAATAATACAGAGTAAAAATAAATCGTCGGTAGCTTATGGTCTCGGATCATGGACGACATAATTCTGTACACGAATAACATTGGGATGACGTAATCTCTGGAACCGACCTCGAACATTAAAGTCCAAAACACCTCGAAATAACCAAATTTCTTAAGCTGCATATACCCTTATCACGGAGATGACGTAGTCTCGTTGGCATGAGGTATTCTTAGGATAACTTGGTCCCAATAGCTAGCCTCAGACAATGTGGTTCACATGGCCTCGAAATGACTTGATCCATAAGCTACTAATATTGGTGTGTGAATTGTATATTCACCACACCGCCCCAACAAATATCCTTAGCTTGGAGACGATATGATCTCATTGACATAAGGTCTTCTCAGGATAACTTGGTCCTAGTAGCTGATCTTAGACAACGTGGTCTATATGGCCTGGGAACAACTTGATCCGTAAGCTACTAATATTGGTGTATGGGTTGTATATTCACCACATCGCCCCAACAAATATCTTTAGTTCGGAGATAACGTGGTCTCATTGACATAAGGTCTTCTCGAGATAACTTGGTCCCAGTAGCTGGCCTTGGATAATGTGATCCATATGGCCTCGGAACGACTTGATCCATAAGCTACTAATATTTGTGTGTGGGTTGTATATTCACCACACCGTCCTAATAAATATCCTTAACTCCAAGACGACGTGGTCTCGTTGGCACAAGATTTTTAATTTACAAGATTCAGCCAGCCTTGACATTGAAATTAAACCTACTGGAGTACTAAAGAGAGAGGCTTAGTTGATGTTCTTTATGGAGTAAGTCTTTCAGAAGCTGGTCGCGGGATCGGGGATCTGTTGCCAAAAAGATCGGATCATGGATAGTATAATTTGAGTCTATCTATATTCCACGATTTTTTTACTGGGGTGTCGCTCGAGGTCTCCAGTTTGTATATCCCTGATCTAAGTATTTGAATGACTTTGTATGATCCTTTCTAATTGGCTCTAAATACCTCTTTACCCGGGAGTTTTATGTTGAGAGTTATCCTTCGGAGGACTAGATCTCCTCTTTGGAAGGTTCTGCGTCTGACTTTTTGATTATAGTATCGGGTCACCTTTTTTTGATGAGTTGTTACCCAAATTACAGCCTCGTCTCTCTTTTCATCTAATAGATCCAACTCTAGTCTTCGGCTAGCTTCATTCTTTTCTTCATTGTAGTCATACACTCGGAATGTTAGGATGTCGATCTCCACTGGAATCATGGCTTTACACCCAAAGGCTAATAAAAAGGGAGACTCCTCTGTGGCGGTACGAGGAGTCATTCTGTAAGCCTAAAGCACCTCGGGTAACTTATCAATCCATGCTCCCTTATGCTCTTCAAGCTTCTTCTTGAGTGCTTTCTTGACTACGTTATTTGCTGCTTTCACTATTGGCCTGAGAGTGCGCTGGAGAGGCAAACCTCAGGTCAATATAGAAATCCGAGCAAAACTCCTTGAATTTGGCATTATCGAGCTGCTTCCCATTATCGACCACTAATATTTATGGGACTCCGAAGCGATAGATGATGTTCTGCTTGACAAAGGCTATAGTTTTTTTCTCTGTGATGTTGGAGAGGGGCTCTGCCTCCGCCCACTTCGTGAAATAATCAATCGCCACAATGGCATACTTAATGTTGGCTCGGGCAATCGGCAGTGGTCCAATAAGAACCAGTTCCCCACTGAGAGAAAGGCCAAGAACTTGACAAACAAGTGAGTTCTTCTAGGGGCTGTCTTGAAATATCTCCGTAAATTTAACATTTATATCAAGATTTGACCAGCCTAACAGAGTCCTGCAAAATCGTGGGCCAATAATATCCTTATCAAATAATTTTATACATCAAGGATCGGGCCCCTCCGTGACTCCCACAGGTCCCCTGATGGATTTCTTTCAGAATTTTGTCTGTCTCATCTGGTCTTAAACATTTCAAATATGGCAGGATAAATCTACGCTTATAAAGTACATTTTCAATAATAGCGTACCTTACTGATCTATTCTATATCTTTCTTATCTCATTTCTGTCAGATGGTAGCTCTCTATATTGAATGTAAGACTTTAGCTCTTTCATCCACTTCGGGTTAGGGACTCCCTACAAGGTGACTACGAAGTCTTATTTGAAGTCTACACTTCTTTGGGTCAGGATCTCAATTGGTACTGTACCCGGAGCTTTCCCCTTAAACACTGAGGTCAATTTTGTTAGAGAATCAGCCTTAAAATTTTCTGCTCGGAGCAGCTGCTTCACTGTGACACTTTGAAAGGCCTCTATCAATTTTTTAGCTTGGATCAAGTAAGTCTGCATATTGTCCTTTCAGTCTTGGAACTGCCCATTGAGCTGGTTGGCGATCAATTGAGAATTGATGTTTATGATCAAATTCCAAACTCCTAAAACTTGAGCCAAC
The DNA here is from genome assembly GCA_035590515.1 of Trichilia minutiflora. NCBI lineage: Eukaryota > Viridiplantae > Streptophyta > Magnoliopsida > Sapindales > Meliaceae > Trichilia > Trichilia minutiflora. Next base: position 6,576,612 of record JAVXUL010000010.1, on the reverse strand, counting down.
TTGATCCCATTGATGAGTGCCTTGTATTCTACCTCGTTATTGGTGAGTACCTTGTATTCTGCCTCGTTATTGGTCACCTTGAAATCGAACCGCAGAGAATACATGACCTCTTCTCCATTTGGCCTCTTCAGGATCATCCCTACTCCACCTCCCTCAATATTTGAGGCCCCGTCGACATGCAACTGTCAAACACCCTTCGAGACCACAGGGTCGGGTGCACTGTTCTTGTCTCGGATACGATCAATATCTGAGATCTATAACTGTTCCGAGGTCGTAAGTTCTACCACAAAGTCTGTCAGGGCTTGCCCCTTGATAGCTTTTCGAGGCTTATAGTCTATATCATACTCGCTAAGTTCAACAGACCATTTCACCAATCTCCCTGACAAATCCGATTTGTGAAGAATTTATCTCAATGGTTGATCTGTCATCACAACTATCTGATGAGCCTAGAAGTAAGTGCGTAACTTTCTAGCAACAACAACAAGTGAAAGGACAAACTTCTTAGGAGAAGTGTATCTGGTCTCAGCATCCAGTAAAGATTTACTTGTGTAATACACAGGCCTTTGCACCTTTTCTCCATCTTCTTTTACAAGGACGGAGCTCACAAAGTGTTCGCCGACTGTCAAATACAATTGTAAAATATCCCCTTTCTTGGGGCTTACAAGATAGGGGACATGTGCTAGCTATTCCTTAAGCTCTTAGAAGCTCTGCTCGTAATTCTCATCCCATTCCAATCTTCTTCATTTTCTCATCATCTGGAAGAAGGGGAAGCATTTGTCAGTTGCCTTTGAAACAAATCTACTCAGGGCCGCCAACCTCCCTATTAGACTTTGCAACTCCTTTATTGTGATCAAGGGTTTCAGATTTAGAATGGCCTTAACCTTTTGTGGGTTGGCCTCAATACCTCGTTCGTTAACCATGTACCAGAGAAACTTTCTTGCTCTTACTTTGAACAAACATTTCTCGAGATTTAACTTCATACTGTATCTCCTCAAATAAGAGAAGGTCTCCTCTAGGTGCTTAGCCTGGTCTGAGACTTTCACAAATTTGGTAATCATGTCATTAATATAAACCTCCATGGTTGACCCGATCAAAGGTTTAAAAATCTTATTGACTAATCTTTGAAATGTCACCCCTGCATTCTTTAACCCAAAGGACATAACTGTGTAATAGTACATCCCTTGATCAGTAACGAATGTAGTTTTCTCCTAATTGGGTTCGTGCATCCTGATCTGATTATACCCTGAGAAAGCGTCCATGAAACTGAGGAGCTCATGATCCGCCGTGGCATCAAGTAACTGGTCAATCTTCGGGAGTGAAAAGTTATCTTTTGGACAAACTTTATTCAAGTCGGTGAAGTCCACACACATTCTCCACTTCCCATTGGACTTCTTCACCATCACCACATTCGAAATCTATTCAGGGTATTAAACTTCTCGGATCAATCCCGTTTTTAATAACTTGTCAACTTTTGTCTTGATAGCTTATTTTCTCACAGAGTTGAACGTCCGTCTCTTCTGAGCTACGGGCTTGAACTTTGGATTCACCATCAATCAATAAGAGATAACCGAGCACTGATCCCTAATATGTCATCATAGGATCAGGCAAACACATCTGTATTCTGTCTTAACACCTCTACCAACGATGCTCTGTGCACGATAGTCAAGTTACACTCAATCTTTACCAATCTCTCGAACCATCTGTCATCCATAATAATCGATTACAATTCCTTAATTGGCTCGGCAGATGACATTTCAACAAACTGGCCCAACTCCTTATTCACTTCTTCCATTGGTTCTCCTTGCTGGTCGCCTTTTGCATGTTCCTCTGTTGTTTTCTCCAATGGGCGTTTATGGATACAATAAGAATTCCTCAAGGCAGCGGTAAAGCATGATCGGGCTTCTTTTTGATTTTTTTTATGACCCTGCCCCCTTCTCCTGCTCTAAACTTTAATTTTAAATAATGGACGCTCTCCACTACCTTCGTAGATCTGAGAAAAAGCCTCCACAGAATGATGGAGTATGTCATCTTCAGATCGACGACTTGAAATTCTACCATAGTTATCTTCTAATATGATCGATCGTCCATTGTCACCAGTAACTATACTGTTCCCAAAAGATATACACAAAACTCTCCGAATCCATGCAATGCAGTCTCAGCAGGTCTTAACCTTAAATCTTCGATGCCTAAGGAATCCAAAGTCTCCTTAAAGATGATATCAGTGGAACTTCCCCTGTCAATCAATATTCTACTAACTGGGGATGTTCCCACCGTCAAACTTACCACTAGGGCATCATCGTGTGGGTAATGAACCCCACACTCGTCCTCATCTGTGAATAAGATCAAAATCGAGGCCACTCGGGGCTTCTTTTCTACGTGCACATTTATCACATGCGATTTCACATTTGTACTCAAGATAAAATACCAATAATACCTCTTTTAAGAATTATTGGAATCTCTAGCCAGCGTAGGGCCTTCTGTGATCACCATAGCCTCATTGCGCCCCTGGTCCTATCTTAGATTCGGGGCCCCGCTATCATTTTGGACAACAAATTTGATCAAGTAGTTATTCCTGACCAAAATTTCAATTTGATT
>JAVXUL010000010.1:6548548-6565635 GCA_035590515.1 Trichilia minutiflora | reverse complement strand
TGATTTCTGCTCTTTCATCTTCAGAGTTACTTGATTTTTCACCTCAATCTCATCAAGTAACTTTCTCCGAGCGGCCTTGTATGTCTTCACCGAGGACTTGCATATGGAATACCAAGCCTGGTCTATCTTTAACCCTTGTTTCAATCCTTCCGATGCCAAAAGGTGATGGAATGCTCTCAGCTCGACCATTTTCTACTGGTACCTCTTGATGAAACTCCTGAGACTCTCACCACTTTCTTGTTTGAGTAGTAATAGGGAGCTCGGAGTTTTTGTGCTAAAAATCGCTCCTCTAAACTCCGTGATAAATACAACATACAGCTACCCAAAGTCTCGGATGCTATCGGGAGTTAAACCCATAAACCACTTCCTCACTTGTCCCTCTAGGATCAGAGAGAATAGACAACACATCTGGTCCTCACTAAGGCCCTAGACGAGCATCATTTCATGGAAAAAATCCATGTGCAATGATGGGTCCGTCTTCCCAAAAAATGGGGTGATCTGGATCATTTTAAACTTTCTGGGCAGGGTCTGACCCAGTTGTTTAAAGGCAAACGGTGACTTTGCATACGACCCTGTTTGTTACACGGACTCAACTGGCTCGCCTCGGGGGCGTGCCTTCTCACTATTTATTTCTTCTACCAGTTTTCTTATCAAGGCCTCTACATCCTTTTTCTTGGTGTCAGTCCCCCACTCTTTTTCATGGCACAAATGTTTATGCCTGAGAGTTTCATGTCCTCTCCTTCTTCTCTGCTCCAACATTACCCTTATATCACTCGGGGGTAAATTGATCTCCTTCGGTATTTTATGAACAGTATCTGGGCTTTGAGATATTCTTATAGACCCCAGATGATGCTTCTCATACATGTGGGGAGGTATACATGTCTCTCTACCTCCCAACTTTCTCAAGTGAGGCTCCTCGACAGCCTTATCCTTTCCTTTCTCTGCTGCTGTGTACCTTTTGGATCAGGGTTTTCTCCTTTCTCCTTCACCATTCCCCACCATGGCTTCTGGCCGGGAAAAATTGCTCTCCACCGTTTTTTCTGGCACTTTTATACCTTCATCTGGTACTTTTATATCCCGCATGCTAAGCTGCATTATCTTTTTTATCTTCGACATCTCCTTGACCAGTATCTGTATTTATTGATCCTTCTCTGTATGTCGTTGCTCGCTGTCTTTGAGCAACTGCAGCAAGCGAGTCATCTCCTTCACACCCCTGAAATGGGGTAGCCTTCGTGCATGTCCTTCTCCGGTATTGGATCAGGAGCTCTCGTATTCCGGAATCTCATACAACAGGTTATCTACGCCCTCCGCTACAACAGTATCATCAATGGAATCTCCGTCTATATATTTCCTCTCTGACACATGCCTCCTAGTCGAATATCCTCTGGTGTTCGTCATTCTCACTAGAGTTGGTTGTTTTTATGACTTTTTGTTCAAATCCCCACAGATGGTACCAAATGTTGATGTAAGAAGTTGCAGTCGTCTTCAATCTCGAGCACCATTTTGTCTAAGGGTAACTGCAAGACAGTGAAAATCTAAAGGTAAAACTGATTTTTTAACGAAAACCCTCTAATGTTTAAATCAGTGAGGGTTTTGCTTGTGTGTGAGAGTGAGGAAAACAAGACGAAACTAGAAAGGAATTCTCAGAGAATGTTTCCTGTGTCTGTTGGGTGTTTCTCTTTTTACTGTAAAAAATGAAAATGTTGCAAAAAGCCAGAGAACATACTTACCATGATTTTCGGATTTAGTTTTAGTGGGACCATGGATTTTCGTATCTGCAGACATATGTCGTTGTGCAGCTAACATGCCCTAAAAGGCTGCAACAAAAATCGTAGACGTGGACATCGTAGTACTGTTCTCTGCCACATATACCTTGAGACCCCAATCATAGGTTCCATGAGACGGAATCTTTAGAATCTCCAAGATGAAAATGGATTGGTTGTTTCTAACAAGGGGTACTCGAGGAAGATTCTCTATCCGTTGGTCTCGGACGAATTATCCAAGACCACACTACTATTACGAGTGATGTAAGGAGAGGTCTCGATACGACACTATATTCGAAGATTTTATAAAAATAAACCATGTTTATATGATGGACCTGAGCCTTTGGACTGAACCTTAATAAAAATACTCAAATATATTCATTTAAATTCATCCAATAATTAATTTGAATTAAATTGATTTAAATTAATTTAAATATATTAATAGATTTATTGTTTTTTCGTAAACCTTCCTTTATGAAAACCACGAGTTAACGGAAAGTTTGTAAAAATTTTGTACTCGACTCGATAATTCTATCCTATTGACGACAAGTTGATCGTTCGGATGCAGGGTATTTTAATAAAATCATACTAATACAAACATCCTGCACCTAGACCTATCAAACGGATCGGGTCAGTTCAGCTCCACTCAGCAGAACGTCTATACAAATCTGCAATTTCTCAGCAGGTACAGTTGGTAGACAACACTTTGTAAACTGAAGCAGCAATGAGTTAATGGAGGGAAAACCCCGCGCCAAGCAAGGATACTGCCTGTAAATATTGTGCGAAAGAGATTTCTTTCCAGAGTCTGGGATAATCACTGGATGAAACTTTTGTTCTTCACTCGTACATACAAAGGATTCGATATGAGCGTGAGGTATGAATAAACTGAACACTTCTGCATTCATGAGCAAATCGATTAATAAGCTTAATGGACCTCGCATCTGATCCTGGGTTTTGGATTGCAAAAAAACAATTTGAATGAATTGATTGATTAGTTACCAGATTACTCGCTTTGAGATCATTTTCGTTTGGATATTTTGAGATTTTTTTTTTAATTTAATTTTTATGGATGAAATTGGTCAGATTGATTACTTTATCAAATCTTCACGTTTTTAGTCAACCAGTGATTGGAATCTAATTTTTTGATTATATAGCTGTGGGTTCTTGTTGCATGTTGGTTTCGTTGGTTAGGAATTTCTTGTTTTATTCTTAATTTGTTTGTTTTTCGTGAGGAATATAGAAAAACTTTGAAAATTGTATAAGATCTCGTTTATTATTGGACCTGTTTCTGATTGTTTTATTGCCATATAACTTGATTGAAGATAGAGTGGCTTTGATCTTATGTTGAGATCTGTTATTTGGAAAATGTAAAATGGCCTATATTAGTGCAGATTTTGAATTTTTATGTTCTTCAATTGTGAAATATTTTTCAGGAAAGTGAAATTGATCATTACTAATTTGGGTCTGTATTTGATAATCTGGTGGGATAGGTGAATGTGGGTTGTTTTTTTTCTTGAATGTTCTCAATATAAGAAGTATATATTCACTGATTTTCAATACAATTAAGAAGTAAGAACCTATGAAATAAATATCACAGCGTATGAGGCCATAGATGTGAGATTAAAAACAGATAACTATTGTTATGATCAAGATAAGAGAATAAATATGTTTGTGAACGAGGCTAGCAGTTTGTATTTGCAACTTGTTTTAGTAATATTGGTTTGCAAATGGTTGTTAAAATAACATTGTTGAATTCTAAGCCAATACTTTATGTTATGATGCAGGGATATATGATAATTGATTGGAAAGAAAATTTTTAATTCAGGTTCAATTAGCTGAATGGCTTTGCTTTGACTAGAAGTTGATTAGCTGTTAGAAAGGCAACAGAGTTTTGTTTATTTTTCTTTCTTTTTCTTTTTTTTTTTCCGATTGTAGTTAGCAGTTATGTTAACCTTTAATTAAATGGAAGTTTGTGAATAGTTATAGCTTATTTGAGTCTATACTTGCATAACTTCTCATACTCACTTCTCTTATCAGCTATCAATCCTGTTTTTTGATCAAAGATTTGTGATTAGCAGTTTAAATACAATGTTACAGGCGCTGTTGTGCTAAAATTGTTATATTCCAGTGGCGATTAGTTTCTTTACTGTTCGTAGATGATAAATAACCGAATATAGTATCTTGTATCTGTAGTGATGTGATTATGATTTATTGGTTGTTATTTGCAGAATGAGCAGTTTCGATTTGTGGGTAAATGTTACGGATGATGTGCATGTGGGTAGATATTGTGGTTACGTGATTTGAGCCCAACAAAAGATCTTTGGAAATTGATATAGATTATTAGTTTTTTTAATCCTTAATTTTAGTAATAATGGTATGAGAAAATTTTAGATAAATTAAATTAAAAATATACATTTTGAATAACAATAGCCTTATTACGTGATTTTATACTTTCGAATTCATTTTAAGAGTAGAATTATGAAACACTTTAGGTTGAACAAAACTTTTTACTTCAAAATCATTTTTGGGAGTTTATTTTTAAATCTATTTTTAAGAGTTTATTTTTAAATAAAATTCTTTATTTAAAGTTTATTTTTAAGAATTTACTTTTAAATAAAAGATTTTATTTTTGAAAGTAATACCTTTGCTTCAATTCTATTTTTCGGAGTTTATTTTTAAAAATCTATTTTCAAATAAAACTCTTTATTCTAAAGTTTATTTTTAATAGTTTACTCTCGAATCAATATTTGAAGATTCATTTTTGATAATCTACTGTCAAATGAAAGATTATATATTCGACAGTAAAGAGTATATAAAATTTACGAGGATAAATTTGTTAAAATATTATATTTTTGTTTAAGTTTAAAAAAAATTTAGATAGGATTATTTTTTGGATTAAAGATTAAAAAACTGGTTATCGAAGTTAATTTTTTAAGATGTTTTTGTTTTTATTTAGTAAAAAAATGTTTGGTGGAATGATTTATTTTTGTTTTGCTTTGTTTTTTTGATTGCAAAGACAGATTATGTTTTCATGAGACAAAATGAGGAGTTTATATGTTTGTGGAAGAATGAAAATTTTATGTACTGGGTTGGGAACAAATTGAGTTGCTCTTAAAAGGAAGTGCTTACGGAGGTTTAAGATTTTGTTAAGAAGGATAGAGTGAGAGAGCAAATAAATACATAAGAAAAACAAAATCAGATCCCCTTACCTTTGCTAACCGCCGAGAATGTAACCGGAGATGCAAACACAAGCCCAACGAACTAGGAGGACAATTTGATTCTAAAATCCAAAACACAGATCTCAACCACATTTCAAACCATTTTAATACCTTACTCAATTCCAATTACCGTGATATGAAACCTTCCCCTTCACACTTTTGAAAATAACCACTTACAAAATCACAGATGTTCTCTCTCCTCTCCTGTGTCGCGTAGGCATAACATGAACACGAGACAAACGAAAGTTAAAAAACGAACTTCAGTAGAGATTTTCTACGTCGAAAAACAAAGATGAATGCTAGTCTCAAGTATCTGAGCAATTCGTTTAATTTCTTCTGTTCGAAGCAAGTGAAAAATTATTATATCACATAAAAGATTTGATCGTTTTCTGTGTTTGTTGTTGCTCGGAGCCGAAGAGGAAAGCCAGTTACAGCTTGTGGAGCTTGTGGAGCGAGAAGACATTGATGATGAAGCAGCAGACTTGTTTTGAAGCGACTGATAAGCGTGCGCATTTGCTTTCCTTGTTAACACCCCGATTTTCATTGCTGATTGTGTTTGTTTTCATTGAAATTCGATTTGTTCTCAAAATTTTGGTCGAGTATTGTTTTTGGATAGTAAATGACGGACGTTAGCAGCAAAGATCTCAGTTTCTATTTCGTTTTGTTTATCCTTTCCGATTCTCGATTTTATGCGTTTTCAGTGAAATCGGTTTGTTTATGTCATAATTTAATTTTGTCTCCACAAAAAGATTAAATTAAATTTGTGAGAATAATACCAGCAGGAGGACATGTGCTTGCTCATGCGGTGACAATAAAATTGATGTTCGGGAAAGGGAAAGGGGAACGTGTCTGCAAGGTGTTTGATGCTCCAAGTCTGCCTAAGGCGTAAGCAATATCCTTGTTTTGTCACGTTATTATTCCAATTTAGGGTTCTGATCATGATTAAAAATGTCTTGCTTCCATTAATCCTATAGCTCCTACACAGGAGGAAGAAATCTGCTCAATGACAGAAATTATTGTTATCTTGTTCTTGTTGAAAAGTTGCTTTTGACAGTAACACGTCTTTCGGATAACACCCGGGGGCACGGCTGATGCTATGAACTAGCCAATACGTCAGCACATGTTCCAGCAGCATCAATAGATGCGGCTAATTACTATGAGTCATTACCCTCTAGTAAATCATTGTGTGAATTATAGAAGGACTTGGTAATCTGTCGCTTGTGAAATTTGGCTCACGCAAAGGAGTTCAGCTCAGCTACCTTTCGATTATGCTTTTGATAGATGCATCCAAACTCATAACATGTAGCTTCTTGCTGACTAAAGTAATGCTAATAATAGCTTTTCTTTTACAGCAAATAGAACTCATAGCTGTCCATCATCATTACGTTCTTAAGGGGAAAAAAAAAATCCAGCACAAACTATGATTTAGAACGGGAAGGACACCCTAAAACAAAAAGACGCAAAAACATAGGACAGGCAACACGCTACAATCAATTTACATGATGCCAGCCAACATTTGCTCTCAAGATAATATTATTCGATATTGTAAGCCAAAAAGCTTGGGCTTAGTTAGGATAGCGAGCAACATGTGTAGCTGCATAAAATCCCCTCTTAAAAATATTCGCAACAATATAAAGTTCAGTGCTGATTAAAGCATTAAAGTTGGTCATAAAGATGAAATAAAACAACTGGAAGGCTCCCTAATAACAAAAACCTTGTCGGAAATGGTGTTAGTTATGAACTTAGTAGTCTGTGGACCAGTTTCCAGCACTCCCAACTCTTGGCATGCTAGTTTCTTTCTTAGCCTCAGCATCCACCTTGAAAGTTGCACCGCAAATCTGACCTGAACTGTCTACCCTTGGCACTGGCTTCAGCTCATTCAGTGGGTGCTCAAAGCTCCTTAATCCTCCAGAAGATGTAAACAAGCACCCTGAGAGAGAAACAACCAGACACAGAAAAAATAAACAATCTTGTCCTTGTGCAGTAAATAATGTTGAAATTTAAAAAAAAATTACTATATAAAACAGCAATGACCAGAAAGAAAACTGATAGTGTCTGTAAGAAACAAAAAACATGCACTAACTGTCAATATAGAAACCCAATAGGATAATCATAAAGGAAACCAAAAAAAAAAAGCAAGCAGTAAAAGATGTCCTGTAATACATGGTGCAAAAACCACATCAACAAACCAAGTTTCTCATACCTCGAGGATTAAACTGTGAATTTACTATTGATGTATACTCACTATACTAAGTAGGGAACAGTACAATGTAAAATGTTCACATCTACCTTTAGGAAATGGTGCAAAGGACTTTCCACAACCCTTCTTCACAATCTCTACATCATCCGAAAGAACAAGATGGCCTTCAGAATCAGTACCCCAAAAGAAGGCAACACTTCCATCAGCATCCTGCAGCAAGTCAAAACAAAGATTACAGTTGTTCCTACAATGCTTTCATACTGATGATAAGAGAAGCAGAAAAACCCAGAGGAACAGAGGACAATTGAATTACTTACAGAAGCTAAGAATGTGGTTTTTGCAGAGCTGTCATAGAGAATAAACACAAATTTCCCTTGGATGTCTCTGACAACCTGATCAGCAGGATAGGGACCCCGATCTCTGAGAGTTCTGTAAGCTTCAACAATAATGAATACTTCATTTGCTGTTTTGTTGAGACCATATTGCTGCTTAAGAAGAGCGACATTCTCAATGTGGCCTTGAAACAAGCAGAAGATGTCGTCTACAACTGCAAATAATCTGACAAGATAAAATTAAAATATGAGAAAATGGATCAATGTGTCAACAGAAAAGATATAATTAAAATTTAAAAAGGAAGTCATCGTAAATCGCCACTAATTAGAGGGAAAACACAGACACACACAAATGGATCATCTTAAATCACATCCACATCCATTAAACCATGAGACATGATAATTAAAAACAAGATACAGAAATGCAACGAATTGTGTCGGTTTCATCCTCCAACAAAAATATAACCCCCTATAACATTACTTCTAAAATCGAAACCTTGTCTGATATACAGAAAAGGCAAAGAAAATTTATTTGAAAAAAGGTATCAAAAACTGATAGAACATTTCTATTTCATAAAATATCCAGACAACCAATGGAATACCGCAATGTTCAATACAAATATAAAGTACAACACTCCATTGTCTGTGTCGATAACATTAGTAAAACAATATATTAAATAAATAAGAAAACGGGACTACAAAACAGAAACAAGAATTTTCCAGATTTGGACTATATGTCATGTTAACACTACATCAACTAAAATGAAAACAAAATCAAGCTTCATAAGCACTTTAACCATAATAACAGTACCAAAACACACAAATTAATGTTAGTGTCCTGTTTGTGTTAGAGAATCACCAATCGTAAAATTAACAAAATTGCCCACAACTATCAACTAAAAATTTCTTCACAAAATTTCACCAAGATCTGTGATTAAATCAATATGAACTTCGATATCTATAGCATCGAAATTATAAGACATATACTCATCCTAACACAATATCCGTCATCATCAAGATTAGATCAACCCAAAAACAAAAGAAAAAAACAGAAAAAGGTATCATTTTTATGATACGGATATTATTGTTTTTTGTTGTGATGTACCTTGGTAAAAGAGGGTTCTGCCTGTCACTAGTGTAGGCCATGATACCGGCAGAGCGAAGATTAACAATGACAGAGCCGGGGTATGCCGAACTGAATTGGTTCGCTAAAAACCCATCTTTCAACGCACAAATCGACTCTGGTTGTGGGCTCTGCAGAGCATCAGGGCCCTTGGCCACCGATTTGTCAAAAACAGCCAACATTTTCTCCCGATTGTCACAGATTCGAGAACTAGACAGAGGCAAAATCACCTTTTGATTCGCACTCAAGAAAATGTAGGGTATATAACAATCTCTGGCTTTACAAGAATGAATCAATGATCGCAAGGTGATTAACTGATTATGATTTGAAGGGTACGAGTTGGGTAGTTGCATACATATGGTGAGTGATGCATTCACAGTGAATTTCCGATCTTGCCCTCATCATTGTAAGAAATTGAGTTCGTTGGCTGCAATAGTGTTGGTAATATTTGGGCATCAGGAAACCCTTTTTGCTATTTGCATGATTTACTACATGTCTCTGTCTCTGTGTTAGAGACTGTTTGTTTGATAATTTTTTAAGGATTTAAAGTTTGATTTTTATTTTTTTTAAAAAAATTAAAATAAAATAAATAAAAAGAGATGAGAAAGCTTTTTATTTTTAGTTTTTAAAATAAAATTTATAAAAAAAATTTTTATCTTTATTTATTTGATATAATTTTTAATAAAAATAATTTAAAAAAATTATACTAAACAAACACTTAATATATTTTATCCTTCGGCAAAAGTGTTTGGATTGTTCCAGTAGGACAAACGGATAAAGCTGAAGCTTCAAAGAAATCGGGGGTTTTAGTAGGCCAGTTAGCAGGACTCCTATTATTATCGGCTCAAATCAGTTTTGTTTATTTTCACTCACACTATATCCACTAATTAATAATCATAGATATTCAAAATAAAGAAGTATTTCTAGAAGATAAACCCTATCAATTGAATATATTCATGTAATATAAATTTTTTCGTACTGATAACCCAATTCTAGAAAATTTCTTTGTGGCTCAAGATTCTTCATGACCTCTGACTAATCTCTCAATTTAATAGAATTAATTAGAATAAAAGTTAGAGCTCATCCATTAAACTGTGATGGAGTGGGCGGTGGTGGGTGACTAATTAGGGGAGAAGGTGTATTAACTAAATCCTAAATGAAAATTAAACACTAAAATGGGTAAATAACATATGGATCTCTGAATTTTGGTGAAATAATATATAAGTGTATAGTTTAGTAAAATTTAAAAAAAGTTTCTGGTGCCATGTTCTTAGATCTACTGTATATATTTATATTTGAACCTCTAAGGTTACATATTCAAATCTCATAAATATTATCTTATTAAAGTATTAAAAAAATCAAACTATAAGTTTTATTTGAATTGTTCTTTCGAACGAGGTGATAAATTAATTCAATTGATGTTGTATGTCTTCGATTCATTATATTATAATTTTTTACGTATATAAAAAAATATATATATTTATATTTGAATCAATCCATTGTATTTATTTTGGAATTTATTTGTTAAAATTGATGAATGCAGGAGCTGTATGTTTTTATTCCATATTAAAATTATTAAATGTATATATTAAATAAAGTGACATTAATTTATTAAACAGTTATAAAATTTATGATGATATTTTTTTATTATTTAATAAATAAATATCATCTCTTAAAGAATATATTTTTAAGGTGAACAATGTTGAATGATATTACCAAAAAAGCAAAATATAAAAGGAAATATGTAGAAATGATCAGCTTTTTAAATTGATTTTTAAAAATAATTATGTTAAAAAAATATATTTTAATTAAATAAAAAATTATTTTAAAATATATTTTTAATTTAATTAATTAATATTTTTTAAATATGATTATTTTAAAAAAACGAATTGAAAAGAGGGTCACTTTTGTATATTTTTCAAATATAAAGGACACTTCGGGGTTAGTAGCCGTTACAACTTACGCCTCTGCGTACACTTGGTTGTCTCCAAGCTTAATTTCATATATTCATTCAAATGAATATTCTCCTCACAATTATTTATTTAATTAAATATTGGTAATTTCTCTGTTATTCCAGAAGTTACTACGTCTTGTATGACTTTTAAAAAAAAAAAAAAAACACCCAATGTCTTGTACAATATCTTATTAATAATTATTTTTTCTTTCTAAACACAGAATTCCCTCTTCCTGGATGAAATTTTAGAGCTACGTGGCGCTTGATGAGAGTAAACCATCACCATAATTCAAATTTAAAATCATGAACATGCAATACTACTAGGTTGTGTTTGGTCACAACATTTTAATACCAATAATGCTTTAAATCATGCGGTTGCAGTCTGCATTAGATGTACAGTACTCGCACAACATACTATGATGAGAATAGAATACACATAAAAATAAAATAGTAAGCCACACTGGCTTAAGTTTCTTTGTGTTCAAAAGTTTTCTATTAAAATGCAAGAAGAAATAAGTATAGACCAACAAATCCTGTAGTCCCGCTGAAGGTAAATGTTTTCCTAAACTCATACATGGATCCTCCTTTTTAATAAAAAAAACAATATTTATACAGTGACTCAAACACGGTTGTATGCAACTGACTTGCTAAAAAGTCGGCGGATGTATATAACTTGAAGTGCACTTGCAGCAGCCAGCAGAATATATTCTCCAATTGTGTAACCTAAAAGACGCTTCCTTGTGCTCTCATTTGCTGCATTGGAAAACAGATAGTACTGAACATAAGTAGCCAGTCAACAGGAGAATAAATAGCAAATTTCGGCATTTTAAAATCTAATAAGAATCTTTCCACTGATGTACATGAATCTTAAAACAAAAATGTAGAAGACACACCAACTAAAATGTTCTTTCCATTGAACTAGAACAGATAAACTACCTATAAAATAAAATAAAAATTGCAACCCACGTAGGTAGGAGGTACACCCTAACATAACACGCCACTTAAGGTTTTGGGTCACACAATTGCTAAAAGCTTTGCAAATGTTGTTGAAAATATGAATATAGTTTGTAATTCCGAAATGCCAACAGCTGAGGCACAGTGGCCATATTTAGGTTTTAACTTCATACTCGCGTTTCTTCCAAATCATCGGCTCTGATACCACTTGTTGAATCCGAGAAAGCCCGCCCAAACTCCAAGGAGAACATACTTAGGCCAAATGAGTAAATACATTCATAGACTTGAATACCACTTCCAACTTAAAACCTTAAGGCAATAAGTCTATGGGTCCATTCCAATTATATATTACTCATTTGCTTTGTAATTTTCCAATATGAGACTTTTTCACTTCACACACTCACACTTAACATCATAACAATTTACATCTCTAATGGAATAAGTGCACCGTGCATCTCACTGTAAATTAAAAAGAAGACACTTTGTGCATAATACAGAGATGATTCACATCGACTATCCGATGAAACTATGCAAATTTAACCACAATACATCAGAAATGTAAAAGGAAACTGGTAAATAGGAAACTGCCACGCTAGGATTCTATTAGACAAGTAGACCCAAATACAGGAATCAGAAATTCACATGCCTACACAAATACATCAATCCATTGCAAGAGGAGAAAGAAAAGAAATAGAAGAAATATCTTACTATGACGATGTCGAGCATCACGTGCTTTTAAGTACTTCTGCTCTGCTGTAACAGACTCCAATGCCTCCCTCAACTCAGCAATTTTCACATTAATGGGGTCTAGATGTTCTACAACACATAATATGTAAAATGTCAAAAATAACGCAAAATAGAGAACAGAATATAATAAATACAAGCCTCAAACATATTCCGTGGGTTAATACAAACATAGATATGAAACACTATTTATGGTAGTAATTAGCGGACTGAATTAATACAGACACGAATATCAAATATCATAATACACTGAAAAACATGTATAACACAGGAATCAGAACTAACCATCTTTGGCAAGGTTATGCTCACTGGGAATGTGGCCCACGTGAATATAGAAAGATACTGTTTCTGGTGTAGAATAGGGATTGTGAAAACAAAATTTGTACATTCCACTTTTGGGGGCCCTAAAGTCAAATTTATCTCCAGATGCCCCCTTAATAGTTTTTACTACATTTCCAGCAGGAGATGTCACCTGCAACAAAGACAGAGATGAAATAAATATAAAATTAACATGCAATTATGTCCATCTAATGACTCCTCCCACCGATAATCTTATTATCTGGTAAAAATTGACAAATGTGTTTAAATTCATAGACAAGAAAAACTGCATCACATGAATCACAATATGTTTCAGTCTGGAGTAGTCAACAATGTACATTTGCTACCATCATACACATAAACACACCATCATCCTTGACCAAAGAAGCAAACAATGGTTCTCAGTGCAGGATCATAAAAACACCATATAAACACAGGTAAAAAGATAGCTAGAAAGACTTCAGTTATTTCCCATTGATCCACTTGATATGATCACTTATGCATTCATAACCACTTAATTTCCAAAAATAACCCCACCACTGACTTCTTAATTTCCAAATTGTTCATTCCATGATTGCTAAAAACCAAATGTCTGGATAATTGCTCCATCTCATGTTTGTATAATTAAGGGTGCTTCAACAAAGTGTTACTGGCTGAACGCTTGTCATAAGCCGCACAAATAAGCATAAGACCAACCAACCCATTTTCTATTCTCTCCCACCCAATCATGTGATCTCCGATTCTTTCCTGGTCCTTCCCGACCAATATTGCCTATCCTAACGAGTCATGATCCTTTGGGACCCACATCTGGCAATTCCTTACCCTTTATAAGCCAAGACCAACAAACCTATTTTCTATCCGCTGCAGAACTGTGATGTTTCTCAACCACCCACATCCACCCAATCATGTGATCTCCAGTCAAACCCATCTTTCCTGGTCCTTGCCAACCAATATTGCCTATCCTCACGAGTCATGACCCTTTGGGACCCACATTTAGCAATTCCTTACTCTTTATAAGCCAAGACCAACAAACCTATTTTCTATCTGCTGCAGAACTGTGATGTTTCTCACTCACCCACATCCACGTCAACAACAATCTCTTATTGAGGCGTGAGGTAGAGGTTATAGAGCCCACAAGTAGACGGGAACTTTGATCAGCCCTAAAACTGGTGGTCGTGAGTTGAACGCTTGCCATCAATCCAAACTACTAGTTTATTATATGACAGTTCATACACGCCTTTATAAGCCGACATTTTGTATACAATGCAATTGTGCCAAAAAGACACGTTATAATATTTAGTCTCAGCTTAATAGTAGCTCCAATACAATACATAAATGTATTCAGATAACATTTTGGACACAAAATGAGTTTTATCGACCATATATTGATGGAATGAACATTATTCTTCAGCATAATGTACACATTTTAAGATCAATTCATAACTTTAAACCTTCAAAAACAATGTGACGAAATGCAGTGTCAAATAAAACTGAAAGCCTAAAAGATAACAGAAATTAAGCATGAAATTCTAACGTAGAAACAAAAAAATCATTATTTCGACCAAATTCACTTACTCCTAATCAATCTAAAATCAAAACTTAACATCAAATAAATCCGTGCAGTGAAATTAAATGTCGCGGATCTCAATACTTACGGTTAAATCAATGCCTGGGTGATCGCTGCTCCAGAAGACGTCGTGGTCAACAACCACAAAATTTCCAGAAACGGTGTCACCTTCGTAGATGACGTATTCGTAAACGCATTCAACGTCGTTTACTGTCACCGAGAGAGATGAGATATGGCCCATCAAGCTCATAAGAAGAGCTAAGATCATGTACTTCGCCATAAATCTGTGTTTCTGCCTTCTCTCCATCTTCGATTTTGAGTTGCGTGCGTATGATATCAGCTGTGGTGGAAGATCGCGACGCAGTTTTATTTAATTTGTTATTTATTTAGCTTGTATATTGTTATTTTTTTATTATGGGGTTTAATGGTTGGTGCGGTAACGAAACGACACCGTTTCTGCCTTTAAACAGAAAGGATGGGCTTCTGACCCATGGGTGATGGGCCGTGGCAAATGATGATACTGTTGAAGAGAACTTCACTTCGCTGACGACTCTCTTTAAGTCGAGAATAGCGGACTTGCCGGAAAGTCCTCCTCAGCGTGTCATTCACCAAATTTCTGGAGTTCTTCTCAACCGATTCATCATCTCAGAGCAAATTTCGGGCACGGCTATAAGTTGTTCTAAACCGAGGTTCTCTCGATCGATTTCGGTTAGATAGTGTAAGTTTGGCTCATTCCCTGTGATTGCAGGAATTTTCGCTCGTTATATTACAAAACATTAAACATACGTAAATTGTATAATTTTTGTCAAATTAACCCTATCGATTTCATGACGTCGGAGTGGATAAGTTAGTTAACAGTCAGTCAACCACTTTAGCTGGTCGATACCAAATGTTATGAAAGGAAGTGGAATCATGGAAGATCTACTTCATCCAAGTGTCGAAAGAAGTGTGCTACTTTTATCAACATTTCATGGAAGCATTCCCAAATAAGCTATGGTCTTCTTGAGAAAGGATGGAGGAGAAATCCCGAATCAACGTGCCTAGAGTGAAACTGGACAGACAGGAATTGGAGGTTACAAGCCTTCTGCTATCTTGTTCTCTCCATCGTTTTAGTTTCGCTCGTGTAACAGTGGTAAGAAGTACCTATTCTTTGATGAATATTTTTCTTTTCAGGTTATTATTATTATACCATAATTTAGGTGAACATGTAGATGTAAAATGGAATGAAATGACGCCCAAGTACAATATATTTTTTTCAAAAAGCATGAATATAATGGAGCTCACTTGAAAGCATGGATTTGATGGAGCTTATATATTGAACTATTGGCTACAAACTATTTAAGGTGGATTGGTTCGAGATGAAGTACGAGCTCGCCATAAAAGGTGTAGTTCTTGGTGTCTATATGCAAGGTCCGGAAAGAACTAAAGTTTTCAAAGCACCAAAATTTACAAGAAGACAAGTCCATAATAAAAATAAAAATATTATCTCTCACATATCTTTTTTTTTTTTAATACATAAAAAATCTTAATTTATCAAATCCGCTTACCTATCTTAAAATTAGATATATAAACCACTAATATGAAAAAGAAAAAGATATCTTGAGAGATAATTCAAATGCTATAGAATTATAATAAGTGGCCAAGAGACCATATAATCCCAAATATTCGTTATAACATACCCTAGGTTGATACTATAAACTTACCTAAAAATATAAAAAATAATAGATATTTTTTGTAAAACAAGATGTAAAATTAGGGTGATTTAGAATATTTGAAGTAATAAAATTTAAGTATTGCCCTACTATATAATTATACTTAAAAAAAAACGTAACTCATCATATCTCACCTAAACTCATATTTTTACTTATTTTTTCCTCTTTTTCTATTAAATTTTTTCTCTTAATTTTGATAGACTGACCTAAGAATTAGAACGGGCTCATCAAAAATCATTGGCACCCTTTGTAATTTAATACTATAGTATCAAGAGAAGAAAAGAGAAAAAAAAAAATAAGGATGAGCTTTTTTAATCCAATCTAATTTAAACTAATCCAAACTGTTAAAATTGATGATTTAGATTGATTTGAAAAATTTTTAGATCACTTTAAGAATTGATATTTTTTAAATCGTAATTCACGTTTTAGATTCTAAATTAAATCAATTTAAAAACATAAAATCACAAATCAAACTATTTAATATTATCTTATAAAAAATTTTATTATTATTTATTTATCATTTCAAGTTATACGCGATTACTTTTATTTCTTTTATATAATAATAATTAATAAAAAATTTATTCACAGAATAATAAAAAAAAAGTGCTCATGTAACTTTGTTTTAAATATATAATAATTAATTAATAAAAAAATAATTATATAATCAATTTTTATATCTTTACGGTTTGAATTGGATTGGTTTATAATATTTTAATAAATCAAATCAAATTTAATTTTAGATTATAATGTATAAATTGAATTAAAATAAAAATATCAAATCGACCCCAACAGTATAGGATCACCTTTAAAAAAAAAAAATTTAACTATACTGACTAGAGCAGTCAAACAGGTCGAGTCGGGTTTAATCGAGTTAGGCTATTTCGGATCAAGCATTTATAAGGTGGGTTAGGCTGGCCTATTTAATAAACGAATTGATATCTTCAATCCTAACTCAATCTATCGAGTTAGCAGGCTAAACCAGTCAATTCGCTTATATTAATTAATTAAATAAATAATAAAAAATTATAATTTTTTAAAAATTAAATTAATAAAAATTAATAAAAATAAAAACATTATAAATATATAATAATAAATATTTTTAATTTAATTTTTTAAATTTTAAAATTTATTATTATAAATATATAATAAATATTTAATTTAAAAAATATTTTTAAATATTTAATTAATATATAAAATAAAAA
>JAVXUL010000010.1:6529945-6544165 GCA_035590515.1 Trichilia minutiflora | reverse complement strand
TTAATTTATAAAAATATTTTAAATTTTTTATTATTTATATATTATTAAAAACTCTGTTTTTACGTTCCGTTTTTACGTTTCGTTTTTTTAAATAGAAAAAGATTTTAATTAAAATCACGATTTTGATAACCTTGCCTGTAACGCAACAACATTTGTCACTTCTAAAAGAATATGTCCCAAGAAATAATTCTTCAAAATATCAATACTTCAAACCAAATTAAAAATACTGTTTAATATGACTATCACCCCTTTCATAAGAATTGAATTACCATAAGAGCTCTTCCAAAATAGTTTACATTCTTTGTGGAAGAACTATTTATTGCCATCATTGCAGTAAATTTTTGATACATCTTAGTATGGATCCGGATAGATGGTTATACGCTAAATCTGAAATTGTTGTAGAAAAGTAAGGCGACAAAGGTTAATATCGGTAATAGACCGTAAATTTTATTTGAACAGTTGAGCATCAATATTTAATGGTCGAAGAAATTTAAATTTTCTATTGAAATTGGAAGGTTACTAGTAAATTTGTTGCGACTTAAATTGAAGCCACTCAGGCCAAGCCAATTCGAATTCCAACGATATACCAAATTTCTGCAAGTTTGAGAAATTTCATGCCTTTAACTTCCATGCTTTCTGACATATTCACTCAACCATATATAAAATGAGAAATGGACCCAGATAAAGAATTATGTGAAAGATCAAGAATTTCTGTGTCCAAAGATAAAAAGTGGTAATGAACCTGAAAATTTGTTAAAACTCAAATCTAGAAAAGGTTTGAAATCTCCCTATTGATGTAGTTATGAGAGAGATCCAGAAAATTGGGAAATAGATTTCGAGAACCAATTAGGAATGGTATATGGGATATGGGTGTTGAATACATCCAAATCGTACAAATGATTTTGCAAATGAAGCCATGATGAAAAATTATAAACCTTGTATCATCAAAATTTTAATGTAACCATCTACTAATTTTTAAAGACTTTTATGGGCAACACAATCACTATCCGTAAGTGCAAGTTATTTGATAATGTATAGGAAAGACTTTTAAAATGTTTTGTGAAAATGAAGTAGAAATAAGAATTTATAAGATAAAATAGTGCTCGAGGTCAGGAAGACTAGCAAAGAATGCTACATGTCCAAGAACATAACTAAAAAGGCTAAGTGTAGCGGTAAGTACCATAGAAAGTTAGGCAGAGAATATTGCATTCATGATTGCAACATATCTGAAAGCAAGAAAAACTTTCAGAGTAGAATTCAATGAAAAACCAAAGTAAATCATCCAAACTTTCATAAAGGACATACTGTTCAGGTCCATCTGAAGATTATATCAGGAACATCGTTACACATGTATTCCATGTCAAGTAGTAAGTCTCAAAATAAAATCAAGGAATTAGAACAAAGTAAACAAAACAAGGAAAAAAATTAAAGGGAAAAAAACAGCTCGACCATAAAAGTAGACAACCACACAGAGAATGGGGAAAGGAACAAAGCCTTAGATCTTCATATTCCATAGGGGAAACAATAAGCCAGTTATCCAAATCAGCAGATCGGAAAATTTTCAAATAAATACGTAAGTACTCACTCAGGGACTCAGGGTTGTGGACGAAGCAAATCGTGAACGGAAAACCCTCTGTATGTCTATCCATTGGTTTAAGTCAAACAATCTGAAAAGATGTATTCTACAAAGAGATACTTCCCCTTTCCCTTTTACTCATTTCCGTAAAGTCAAATTTTCACAAGCCCATATCCAATATCTATCATAATGAATATTCATGATCACATACGGCTACAATAAAAAATGTAGTAAGGGCAATAAGGGCATTCTATTATTACCTAGAACTGCTCACATCCCACAACCCCAAACCAACCAACATAAAGGATACAACAAAGAGCCATGGATAAGGAGCCTGGCAATAAGGAACAAGCAATCCTTCCCTCTGACCCTTGTTTACTTGCTCGTCTTTAATCATAAAATCCTCCAAATTTTGTAACAAACTTGCACATAAAGCTGCATTCTATCATTTCCAATGCTCTGATTGCTAGATAAGGATGAATCATAGGCATAGTCACATGAATTATACCCAGTAACAATAACCACAGCTCGGCTCAGCTGATTCAGAGTCAATCCTCCATTCAAAAATGCAAGCACTTGTACAATTATAAAATTAAATCCCTAAAACACAATAATCGTTCCTCGTCATTAATATGTTGGCTCACGGTAATTGTTGCTCTCGGGAGAATCGATGAAGCCTTTTATTTATTTTACATACAGAAGAGAATTATTACATGAGTAAGAAAGTGGGACAAGAAGAAAGAAGAAAAGGTCCAAAAGAAAGGGTTTGTGTCTTGTAATACCACTACCAAGCTAACATCATCTGCCAATACAAACTGAAAATATTACAAAGTTTTTGTAATAAGAAAATAAACAATTTGCTTAAAGGACTCAGAAAAAAAAAAGAAAAAAGAAAAATAGAGGTGAGTGACAGAGAGAAACCTGAGTACAGCTTAGAGGCGGATGAAATCATGAATTTCACGCAATGGTAATTTACTACAAATTCTGAAGAAAAAAAGAAAAATCAGAAGAGACTGGAAATAAAACCAATCCAAACAGAGAAAAAGGTATAAAAAATAAATCAAAATTAACATCAATTGTAGTCAGCATTGGCAATCTCATGGCTTGAACAACTCTCTAATCAACAACAAATTAAAGTTAAAAGTCCCAAGCTACTACAACTGGGTTCTCAACATTCAATGTGAAAAGAAAGACAAACAAATAGAAGTACAAAATTTGTTCTCAGTGCACCTCCTTGCTCGTTTCCTCAAGAGTTCCAAGCGGGAGAGGTAGAAGAAGGAAGAGTATATTTTCGGCCGAGCGTGATGCCGACAGACCCTACTCAAATTGTAATCGGAATGGCTCATTTTTTATATGGGATTTAACGGAAACTGAAAACTGTTTACAAAATTTATTTAAAAATACTGAAAAAATTATCAAAAGAAATTTTAAATAATTAAATAGTTAAATATTAATATTTACATGATTCACTTAAAAGTGATCTATCTTTATAGGGAAAGACAATAAAATATTTTATTATCTTTAAAACAGGAGAATATAAAATTTAGCAGAGTGTTCCTAAATTTATAAATAAAAGAGAGTATAAAATTTTAAATTGAAGGGGTCTAAATTAATTTTAAAGACCCAAATAACTTATAGATCTAATTTTACAAAAGATTTAAAATATAAATACTCTTAATTATTTTACTTTTCTTGAAATTCAAGATATCCTCTTTATTTATAATTTAAAAAAAAATAAAATATTTAATTAATTAATATAGGATAATGCAACGCATCAATCCCAACATAAAGGAATTCAAATGAATATGTTTATAGGAGAGAGGATCTCCCTGGATTTTTTATCTGTACATATAGGAATCAGTTTATCATTGTCATGCTGTTAACCCGTAATGTGACAACTCTGTATGTAAAAGGTGTATCTCTTCAGACGGATTTTAAATGTTTAATCAAAAGTTAAATATACTTAACTAAATTCTTTCGCAAATTTTAAGGGAAATTTATTCTTGATCCAAAAAATAATTACTCACCCAATGATGACGGGTAATTTTTTTTGAAAGATAATTTCATTAAGAAAGTAAATCAACTGTAGTCCATAATCTCCACTTTCACCTCCTTATCCCCGAAAAAGGTGATGAAGTGTACTTAATTAATACAGTGGGAAAACGAGAAGAGCAGAGACGTGTGATAGAAAGCTACTACTAGAAATACAAATTTTTATATAAATTATATTCTTATAAATTAACGCAAGAATATTTTATTACATTTATATATTTTTTTATTTTGATAAAAAATGACACATATAATTTAATTTGTATATTTGTCATTTGCGGAGACGGGGATGCAATTTTTATTTTCCAAACTCGATCGTTGGTACGTCAGCTTTGGCAGTTAGGCCCTTACCAAACGAGTGTGTTGGAAAGTCAACTTCACTTCACTTTGGTTCGTTACACCGAAACATCAGCAACTAAAAGCTTTCTTGTTTATGTGAAGAAATGGAGAAGAAGCCTCAAATTCACGCCCCAAGAGTGAAACTGGGAAGTCACCGTTTAGAGGTAAGCTTTCGAGGCAATTCTCAGATGGCTATTTCTTCTCTAGAAAAATATTTTCTGTATTAAAATAATCGGTAATATTTCCAGCATTGATTAATAATTCAATACCCATTTTCATGAAGTTAGTTTACTAAGCGATAATATACTGCATTGGAGAATTCGATTTTTGTTTAATCAAATTTATTTAAGTTTGAATTTTCTGTCTATTGTGATTGTTGGCAATAAAAGTCTGATGAATTGCTGTGCGTGTTTTATCTGTGGCTGCTTATATTCTGCAAGATGTATGTGTTTGAATTTGGAAATATCAGGTCAGTTTGTTAGACATGCTTTTATGGTCGTTGCTTGCTATGCGTAATTTTCGAATAGGAGAGGATTAAAGTCCATTTTAAATAGCCTTTTACCAATTAAGATGAGTTTAGTAGTTGGTAATGCTTTATTAGAACTGGATTTTAAGTGCTGAATCTGAAGTTAATTAGAAAAAAGAAAAAGAATTATAAAGGTTTTCCTTATCATTTGTATCTTGGTGTGAATGTATCGAGATTGGGTTTTGGATGTGGGGGACGGGACTCTATGGCATTTAAATGCACCTCTTCCCCATGAAGCCAGATGTTCAATTATAAAGAAAGCTTTCTGTAAGCACATCACCCCTTTTGATACTTCAGATCTTTATGGAGTTGATCATGTCAATGAGATCATGATTGGAAGGTACTATTTTTGGTTTCAATTTCAAATTATTCAATAAATGTGTATGAGAAATATAAAGCTGGCATAGCGCTCAATGCTCTTTAACAGTAGACAGTTAAAAAGAGTACCATCCACCAGAATAAAAGTTGTAATCAAAATGTTGTTTAGCTTGGTATGTCAAGGTGGCTATAATTGAATCTAGTTATGCAACAGATTCAGTAGTATGGCTTTCACTGACTTACTTGCTTGTGGGTCCCTTGCAAGAATATATGCCAAGTCAATATTATATGTGCATTGTCTGTACAATGGTTAAGAGAGTTACATCACATATTTTCAGGCCTTAAAGCAGCTTCTTCGAGATAAGATTCAGTTAGCAACAAAATTTTAATGCACCAAGTTAGATGCAGGTCAATATGGGATCAAAGGTACACCTGAATACGCACGGAAATGCTGTGAAGCCAGTCTAAAGCGGCTGGATATGGACTACACTGATCTCTACTATGAGCATCGTGTGGACACTTTAATGTCAATAGAGGATACAGTACGAGTTTCACTGTTATGGGCTTTTCCTCCATATTGATCATTTAAGTGCTACCATTTTTCCTTCTATTTTGATTATTAAATTATTCTGGAAATTTGATAAGAGTTTGGATTTGATGTTGTGAGTTAGATGGAAGAGCTGAAGAAAACAGTAGAGAAGGGAAAGATAAAATACATTGGATTATCTGGAGCTGCTGTAGACACAATAAGGAGGGCCCATGCTGTTCATCCTATAACTGTAGTACAAATGGAATACTCACTGTGGACTTGTGAAATCGAAGAGGATATAATTCCGCTCTGCAGGTTTCTTCACATTTTTTACCATACAATTGAGTTTTTCACTTGAAATAAAAATATGTTCCTGGCCCTTGGTCTCATTTTACATGTTTGATATTTTCTATCATTTTTTCTCAGAGCGCTTGGCATTGGGATACCCTTTTGGTCGTGTTTTTTTGGTGGGAAGGCAGTTGTGGAAAACTTGTCCAATGAGATATGTTGGAATGTTAACTTAAATCTGAAATTTTATCCATTAGACTGCTCTATAATATTTTTCTTTCATTTTGTATATATGCATGAATTGTTCATTATTTCATGTGTTGTTTTTCTTTGAAACTCATCTTTACTATTTCTGATGCACATTATGCATCCTAGGTTCGGTGGGGGGAACTTAGATAAGAACAAACTTTTATATGCTCGTTTGGCCAACCTGGCTGCAAAGCATGCCTGCAATGTCCTCAGTTAGCTTTGGCATGGCTTCCCCATCAAGGAGAAGACATAATCCCAATCCCTGGTATGCTAGGCCCTTGCATTCTTCTACATTTATTTTTCAATATGTTTGGATTCCATTTTTCATTTTCTTTATTCAGTAAAGTAGGGAAAAAATAAATTTGTTTGTTTAGTTTATAACCATCATAAAAGGATGAAATTATTACTTTATTATAAAAGAAAATCTACAGCTCTTTATTGGAATCCCATGCCTTTGTACATTTCTTTTGATGAATATGATTTTCAGCATCCCGTGGGATTTTCTATTGTATGCATGACTTGTTACCGTTCACTTTCATATTCTACAGGACAACTATGATCAATAACCTCGATAACAACATCGGTTCTCTGGCAGTAAAGCTTAGGGAAGAAGATTTGAAAGAAATATGTGATGCTATGCCCATTGACGAAGTTGGTGGCCATAGAGATTACGCAGTGTATACTAATTATGGCTACAAATTTGCAAATACTCCAAGAAAATAACTGCAAATGGATGAACTCATTGTGAAACTCTGGAAGCAGAACATCTATACATTCTTTCTATCCTTTTGTGTGCTGTTTACCATGAAGAAATAAGCAAGAATTTTTTACTTCTTACGAGCTTTATAATTTAGCCGTGTTGTTACGTACTGTGTCTTGAAAATACTGTGTTATGAGTTATCCATTTAACGGACGCATCTCTTCTCTGAATATTCTTTAATCACAAGATCGTGAAGCTAGTTTTGTGCAGTGCAAGTGTGAGAAGAGCAAGAATGTGTAAGATCATTGTACCCCTTTAAATATGTAAGTTGTAACCAGTGAAATACAAGTTTAAATTATAATTATTATAAAATAAAAATTCAAATATTAATTTAAAAATATTCTAAGATTTATTAAAATTTAATTCCCTTATATATATATATATAACTTTGCTTTATAAATGAACCCTTAAAAATCTCTTTTAACATTCATTATATTTGATCTCATCAAGTTAATCTAAATCAATTGACAAAATGGTTTAAGTAATATATTGAATTTTTATTCTTCATTTTAACAAATACAATGTATAAAGTATACATTTTCTAAATCTAAAACTGAATTGAACTCAAATTTACTATTGAATTAAATGTTTTACAGAAACTCTGAGTACGAGGGAATAACAAGTTTCAAAAAAAAAATGATCATAATCAGAACACGAGGGCCCAAAAGAAAGAAATCACGTATACAGTATCCCGTTGCCAAATTGTTGAAAATAATCACACATGCTGTGTAAAGGAAACGAACAATAGGTCAATATTAATTCCAAAGTGAAAACTGAGAACGTGAGACGTGCTAGTGCTACTACGCACTAGTCTACACTGAACCAGAATGCACTAGTCATTACCAAAACTCAACATGTACTACAGCATTTGGCATGAAAATTGACAGTGACTGATATCTGGTGAACATGCTGCCACATTACCAAACTCATTGTGTGGACAAGTGAACCAATTAACTTTAGACGAAAAGATCTAGACGACGTATCCACCACTTTCGTTCCCATCCTTTCTATATATATCATGCAACCAGCCCTCGATCGTTGTTACAGTGATGAGAAACCCTAGGAATAATTCCCTGTCCGGGATTTGTTCTTCTTAGAACCTCCTTGTATCTTTTATCTCATAGGTTATTCGATCGCTGTTGTAAATTGTTTAGAAAAGGCTACTTCATTTGCTACTCAATCCCTACTAGGAAGCCCAGTGACAGCTCATGTAACTAAGAGCCAGGTGAATGGCCAGTTTATCCCCCTTAAGTACGAGGCTCGTCTGCGATAAAATGTTAATGTATCAGTGTGTTGCACGGTGGAGGTAAGTGATGATACAAATTTTCCTTCTTTCTATTTCGTTTGTACGTTCCTAGTGAACTGGGATGCAGATCTTGTTTCGCTTTATAGATGATTGTAACTGCTGGGATTTGCATATCTTTGCAGGAGCAGCAGAAGGAGCAACCAAAAGCACCTGTCAGGACTCTTTCGCCACAATCTCGGCCAAGCCCTGCCGCATCCAAACCAAAGGTAGTTAGTCCTCCAACAACGAATCTAATTTGAATCATGAGATAATGGAGTTTTGTTTTGTCTTTTCAATATTACCTGACCGTCTGTAACATGCACCATCTGTAGCAGATGATTCTCACGCGTCTTGGCGTTCAGCGGGCCAGCTCCGGAGAGGATCAACGGGAGACTGGCGATGATTGAGTTCGTAGCCGCAATGGCAGTGGAGGTAGCCAAGGGTCAGGATGTGTTTACATAGATGTCAAGCGGGGGGCTTCCATGGTTCCTAGGAACAAGTGTATTGCCACTAACATTTCTGACTCCTTTGTTCAAAGGTGTCAGCGTGGAGACGATGAAAGGTTCTTATATTTTTAAATCGATTCAATTTAAATTAATTCAAATAATAAAAATTAGAGGTTTGGATTGATTTAAAAATTTTATAAATTGATTTACGGATTAATATTTTTTTAACTGTTATTCGATTTAGATTTTAGATTGAATCAATTTCAAAATTAAACTGTTTAATATTATTTTATAAAATTTTTACTATTATTTTGTTTATCATCATAAATTATATATGATTTATTTCTATATCTTCTATATAATAATAATTAATAGAAAAAATTATTCATGAAACTTACTCTTAAATAATAAATTATCGTATATAATTATATGTTCTTCCTTATCCCAACAATAAAGTTTGAATACTCTGTTAGTATTAATTTAACCAACCGTGAAAGAGTGGAGGACTCGATAAATCTTTAAAAGATTGAAGGATTTCTCAGCTATATTTCAGGATTCAGATGCCAGTTGTTGCCGATTTAATATGAACTGATACCAGAAAGAGGAATAGAACTAAGTTAAAATATTTTAAGAAAACAATTTTGGAACATACGAATATTAATTTATGCACCTTCTGCAAGCATTATTTATCCTATAATCAACAGTTTTATAATGGAAGGCAATATCATAGTAATATAACGTCAATGTTTTTGAATATTCCAATCTTAGTGTATAATTTTAAAAAATTTAAATAATATAGCAACCAAACACACAAAACTGTTGGATTGGAGTAGCAAAATAGAAAATTAAAATTTTAAATTTAATAACTTGATCTGTGTGATCTTGAGCTACAGTATAATCTTGAACCACAGTGTAGGCTTCAACCGGCGTGAGTGTATAGTAAAAAAAAACATTCTATTAATTAACATAAATTTTTCACCAAAAACTCTTTTTGATGAAAGAGAAAACTTCTTTTTATATAATACTGTCATTACTCGTTCTAATTTTAACAGAATTAGAACTCTTTTTAAATAAATAAAGATAAAATTAAAATTTATTTTTTAAAGTAAATAAATAATAAAGATAAAATAAAAATTTATTTTTATCTTATAAAATATTAATTATAAAATATCAAGTTTTACCTTATAAAATATAAAAATAAAATCTAATTTTATCTTTAGATGTCAAAATAATAATTTAAAATAATTTATTATTTTATATCATAAATACAGATATTAAACAATCTTATTATCTTGTATAATAAAATCTATAATTTTGAAGACAACTAATTATCCTATATAATAAAAAATATTAAATAATTAATTCTTAATTAATTATTATATTCTTGAATACGTGATCAATAAAACTTTAAAAAACAACAAAGAGAGTGATGGACGTATAATTTCAAATTTTAATAATTTCAGTAATTTAATTATAAACTTTTTTATTAAATTAATAAAATTGTTAATTTTAGAATAACTCTATTATATATTTAGAATTGAACTCTTAAAAATATAGATATAATTTACTCAAAATATAGAGTTGTTCATTAATATAGTTACTATATATGAATTGATCCTCCATGAATAATTCATAATTGGAGCTTGGCATTGTTTCGTTAACTTTTACAATTACTTTTTTTTCCTTAACAATCATTAGTTCTAAATAAATAATTAATTCATAAATATTTTATGATTAGAGTGCTCTTAATTGTTTAAATTCCTAAACTAACATTTTAAGAAAATTATTCATTTAACTTCCTATATAAGAAGGAATGAATTTTATACATTAACTTTGTATTTCTAACTATTTACCTAAATTATTTTTAAATTACAAGGCTTATGAAATGTAACCCTATACAAAATTTTACTGAATAAATCAAAGAATAATTATCAATAAAAAAAAAGTCTAGTAATAAAAATGGATTAAGATTATTCATATATGATCATCATTTATGATAAAATTAAATTTTTTTCAACAAAAATTATTAGAATATTTAATTTCATCTAATCTAGTACTTATATAATCTTATTATATAAAAATACTATGTCACCATATTTTATAGCCTAAATAAAGTTGTATCATTATGAATGAGAATGAACTATATTTATAAATTTTAATCTAAAGATCCAATATTTTAAATATAAATTATGGACTTATTTTTTATTTACATTCTTTATATTTAATCCTCTTACATATAATATTTATATGTCAAATATAAAACTCTATGCATATAAAAGGATTTTGATAAATTTTGTAAAGTAAAATTAAATGTATATATGAATATTTAAAATTGTACTTTTTTAAAAATAAATAACATTTATTTATTAACACATTTGCTTATTGGGCACACAAACCCAACACCATCAATGTAAGTTGTTTGAAGCAAATGTTACAACTGGTGTTTAACTAGGTTAGTGAAATTTCAACAAGCAAAATAATTTCAAAATTTTAAGGAATGTACTTCCAAAAAAAAAGTCATTTTTTCCTCCTTATTATCATGTAATTATTTTAGTTATAGACTGTGTATAATACAAAATTCGAACCTAATTTATTGTTTTCCTTTATGGGTTAGGGTATTCATGACAAAATCCTATCTAAGGACTATAAGGATTTTAAGGTTTAGATTTTTTTTGCTAATGCTCAAGCTTCTTATAATAATGGGTTGATGGTTTTGGTCACTAGTTGTTTGATTGGAAAGGATAATGTGAGGAGAAAATTTTGTCAATCATTCTTTTCTTCATCTTTTACTGGTTTGTCCTTGAATTGTTGTAACCTTTATAACTGGTTCCTGAGTTGTGAAGGTAGACTTTTCAGTCGATCTCGTTGTGGGGTCATGAGCAAAAAGTGGATTTTGAAAAATTGGATCATTTTCATGAGGTTTCTTAGTGACAGGTTTAGCAAATTCTTCACTAATCCCAAAAGCTTATTGGCTAACTGTTTGAAAAGGTTGGCCTATCATAACTTCCATCTCGTTCATACACTCTTTGAGTGCTCCTTCAGTTATAGGTGTTTCGTTTACTTATTCTATCATTTTTATAGTTCTTGATCTAGTACAAATGAGGGGTAGTATATGAACTTTATTTATTTTGAGCCTAATTTTGTTACCTTATATTAGAGTCAGTTTGTTAGTACAATTTTTGTCTCAATTTTAAACGAATAAATGTTTCTTCATTTATGATACTTGGAAAACTTTATCTATTTAAAATTTTTTTGCATGTTAAATTATGGACATGATGGATCCTTTATCTATCTATCTATATCTATATCTATCTATCTATCTATCTATCTATCTATCTCTCTCTCTATATATATATATTGGATAATGATTGCATATTTAGATTTCTAATTTAAGATTTCTTGATTATTAAGAAAAAAATTAATATCAACAACTTTATTAATTAATATGTTTTGATACATTATTAGTCATTAATATTATTGATACACAAAATCTTTTATGATTTTGGTACACCAAACAACAAATCTTCCTGCGATAATAGTGCTTTGGTTGAAGGTTACGGTGTGGTAGTTAAGGGTTTTCTTTGTATGACTAAGCTTAGATTTTTTTCAAGTTATTTACGTAACCCCTTTTCCTTCTCTTCCTCTTCTCTTCTCCTTCTTCTTTTGCTCTTTTTCTTTTTGGAGAGATCAAGTCAAATGTAGTTCTTTCCTGTAAAAAATAGGCTACTTTTTATACTTCTTTTATCTTCTCTTCCTTTTTTGAAGTGACTGAACTTTAGAAATTAGGAACAATGTGATATGATGTGATAACTTGTCATGAGGCCATATACAAGCCATCTTCCAAATGACGACGATGTTAAGTCATGTGACAGGGTCATGAATGCCTCTTTTCTGTCACGTTGACTATGTACTGACAGGTGATGGGACAAATAAACTTTTAAGATTAGAAGATTTACTTTATCACTATTATATCTCTGTTTTCAAATCATTCCCATTTTTTGATAAGCTCTCAAGATAGGGTTGAGTCAAGGGTTATGTGTAGGTGGAGTTAACGACTCACCATTCTCTGACACAATAAACACTCTGATGATAAATTGAGAAGGCAACTTAAGACCTGACGCGACTTAGGTTTTATATGTGAAATTTACCAAGATATGAATCTACTAAGATGCCGGGTTAAGGATTTATCTAGCGTAGGGGTCAGAGGTGTCACGTGGTTTAGGTTGTTTGTTGAGAGGTTAGGAAATTCCCTGACTCGGCTAAAAGTTTACAATTTGACTTTTCTGACCACATTTTACCTAAATAAATATAAATATGGCTTTTAACGATAAAATTGATAGAATTCATCAAGCCATATATCCTTTTTAATGTCCTAATATAATTGGTTTAGTCTACGCCATACATTTCTATTTCTTTGTAAATTTCTCTCATTAGAAGTCCTCTGTAGTCTTTTCATAATTTTGCATCATAATAGGCTTCATCTTGGTAGCCACCTTAGTCTCCTCGGCTGATAATTGGTATACTATTTCATTTTATTTGTTCAACATATTGCATTCACTCTGGAACTCTTCAATAACTAAGGATCTTTCTTATAGTTAGGTACTAAAATCTTCATTTTTCTTCATGAGGTTTTCGATGACATCTTCTTTATATCCCTTTAGTTTTTGTATTTGACCAATAAGTTCTACGATCTGTTCACTTTTCTTAAAAATTTATTCCTTTAACACCGCATTCCTCTAGTTTGAAGTTGCCTACTTGGCTTCGACACTCTTCATTGCACACCTTATTTTCTTTACTTCTTTTTTTATAATTTCTTGTTCTTTTTCCAATTTACGTTTAACGGTAACTACTTTGTTGATTCAAGCTTTAATTAGGTAATCTCATTATCCTTTCTAGCATTTTCTTGGTTATTTACTTCTTTTCTCTAACCATTTTCCTCATTCAATTCTCAAATTTGCCTATGAATGTCTTCGATCATTAACTTTTGTTCTTTAACTAGTAGCATATTTTGCTCATTTTTTTTAATTATGGGAACAAACTCTTTTAGTATATATTTCTCTCTCCAAACTTCATATTTAACATGTATTCCCTCTAAAATTACCTTTTTCATTAATGGTTTTTTTCATGCTTGACTAGCATTCTTAAAATTATCTTTTGCTTCCACTTTGCCATAGTGAATGCTCCAATTAAATAGTGTAGTTATATCTAGCACACCTTGTTGATTTCTAAATTGTCGAGCCGCTAATTGAATAGTATAACTAATTATTCCTTTAATACTTATAAGGGGAATTCAGGGAAACTGCCCACAAAACTTGATATATCGTACGGTACTAAAAGGTTTGGCTATCCACATGACATTATTACTTTTTCAATTGCTAAAGTATGACTTTTATTGTCTCACCATTTTTTCAGTCTTCATTTTCATAAAAGAATTAAAACATTCAACTAAATTAGTGATACACCGTGAAAAAAATATCTAAAGATTTTCAATTAAATGGCTAGGTATCCAAATAGTCAATAATCAAACACAAAACCTAAACTAACTATTTCTCTTGTTTTGAACATGATATAGCTCTCGCAAAGTCTCAATTAGGATGGCTGAAACCATATTAAAACGATCTTGTTTTAATATTTGAACTAAAAGTATAACTACTGTTAGAGATATGCCCTAAAACCAATCGTGTCATATGGTTCTGGATCATTATTTCTTATGTATATACCTTTTGTAATTAATTGTAAATTATTTACGATTAATTAAATGACATTATTCTATCTTGAATTATGTTCAGTTGCTAATTTCTTTCTTTCTTTTATATGATGCAAGATATGTCCCAGATTGTATTATGTGTCGAGAT
>JAVXUL010000010.1:6447536-6467030 GCA_035590515.1 Trichilia minutiflora | reverse complement strand
AACAGGAGGGGCAGCCCTTGCTGGGAATCGAACGCGGGTTCCCCGAAGGAAACCAGCGCCCGCTTCCCGCTGAGCTGACACACCATCCCGGGAATTATTAATATTTATTATTGATATTTTTTGTCATAAATTATTAAATGAATCAACTTAATTTATGTATTTAAATTATATAATCGTTACAATATATATATATATATATATAAAATTCGAAGTATTCAGATTTCGTTCCTATCGATTAATTTTATTCGATTAATTTTTAAAAAATATTATTTATATATCTTATTTAAATTATAAATAATTAATTAGAATTGAATCTAAGTTATTATAAGATACCTTATAAATAAATTATAAAATTTAAAATATTCTCGATATATTATATTTGAGATCCATTACATATTTGACCAACAATAGTTAGCATATGTTTAACATCAAAGAATGTAGGAATACACATCTAATATTTGTTAGTAAAATTTTGTTAAATTACCTACCATAACTAGGATCATTAAATTATAATTTGTAATTTTCTCAAAATTCAAACCACGGCAGCCCAAATTGACTCGTATAGAAAACATGTAGGATCACGAAGACCCACGTAAAGAACATAGTATGAAGCTAAATTTGACGATATATATATGTATATATATATATATATATACACACATACACGTCACTTTTTTATGTTTTATTGATAGCTGATCTTGCTGGCTTACTACTACATCGATCCAAACGAGGCAGCCAGCTACCCATTTTT
The DNA here is from genome assembly GCA_035590515.1 of Trichilia minutiflora. Taxonomy (NCBI): domain Eukaryota; kingdom Viridiplantae; phylum Streptophyta; class Magnoliopsida; order Sapindales; family Meliaceae; genus Trichilia; species Trichilia minutiflora. Next base: position 6,466,279 of record JAVXUL010000010.1, on the reverse strand, counting down.
AAGCACCGAACCTGAACCTCAGTCCATACTCCATAGTCCTTTTGCCTTTAATGCTACCAAACCCCACTGCAAGCGTCAGGCTACTCCTTGCAGAGTAATAAAATATATCATTGGACTACCCTTCTGCCCTTCAAAATTTATAATAACAATAATTTCGTAAAACAATAATTAAAAAATGAAGCAATTTTTTAAAAATGGAAATGAAGCTTTTAAAATGGCTTGGTTTGGCCCACTTTCTGTGATGAATGGGTCCCGCCTGTATAATAAATGGCCCATCGTATTCATGTTAGCTAGAGTGCTGAATAATGGTGTGTCATGTGTGTTTAGCCAGGCTCAGGATTAGAATTAGGGTCAGGGCTAGGGCTTGACTCAGATGTTCGTCACGTACAGTCAACACACCCATTCCCCCACACGAACTCAACCACACACGGGTGCTGTTACTGTATATCTCAATTTCTCATCACTCTTTTCCTTTTTCTAATTTACCTGCTTGCCCCTGAATTTATTCCAATATTTTACAAAAGTAACAACTCCTCCAAATATTTATCATTTATCTAGAATTTATTTTGTCTACTATGAAAATGACAAAATTACCCTCTGATTACTTGTTTGAGGTAAATTTATGGTTTCTTCACCCACAGGCAGTGGTATATCGTAAATAGAATGGTGTATGGAGGACTGAAATCAACACCATCACAATCATTCATCCCCGATGGTAGACCCCACGCAACCTTTTTCCCAAACAACAAAACAAAACACACCCCTCTCCGTCTCTCTTTCTAATCCTCTGTTCCATGTTTCTTTGACTTAAGACTCTCTACACACACACGCAAGAGTCAAGACTTGCAGTAATAGCATTACAATTCATACACAGACCTCTTTCTCAGTCTTCTTCTTCCGCGTAAAACTTACAAACCTTACTAGTTAAAAATCCTCTGCATTCAACGCAGGACAACACACTTATTTCGCTAACTTACGCATTTATTTCTTCACACTTATGAATAAAACTCAGGCGATGCGTCGACATCAACACCACAACCGCCGTCTTTTATCTTCCTTAACTGCTTTCACATTTCTATTCTTCGTCCTAACACAACTAGGTAAGTTGCATCATTTGTTGAAAATGAAATCATAATTCATCATTCAGTTGTTTTATGACGATGCTTCGTCGTTGTTGGCTCGATGGGTTGGTTTGTGTGCAGGAAACGGGTCGCAAGAGAAAGAGGGAAGGCAAAAGGGAAGTGGATCGTCGTCATTGGAACGAGTTCTTACTCAGAAGCGACCTAGCGGGCCGGGTTCATCACCACCTACTTGTAGATCCAAGTGCGGCGGTTGCTCGCCTTGTAAACCTGTTCACGTCCCGATTCATCCTGGTTTGAGTATGCAATTAGAGTACTACCCTGAAGCTTGGCGTTGCAAGTGTGGCAACAAGCTGTTCATGCCCTAGAAGAGAAACGACAAGTAGAGATTATAAACACAGTTTAAAAAAAGGGAAAAAAAATCAAAATTTAAACCTATTTGGCTATGTTTATATATAATTATTATTACAATGATAATTTTGCTTTCCCTGTGAGCGGAGAGGGAACGTTGGAAATGTAAGTCACTTGTTAGTGAGTGTCCCAAGAGAGATCTCTCTTTGTAACTTATTCTCTCTTTCTTTCATTTTTCTGTTTCCTTTTTTCTTTTTACCTGCATTTATGCAAGTTTCTTATTATGGGACATATTGGAAGTGAAGTCTGTAATTGAAGATGATGATCCCTTATTACAAGAACACAAGTTGTAGTATTTTAACTTCTTTCCTATCTTCTGGTTTGCGTATCTTCTTCTTCTTCTTCTTCTTCTTCTTCTTCTATTGAATTGTACTGACAGTATTAACTATTATAGTTAATTCCCTTAACCAATGGCCATGTTTTTAATATAAAAAGGAAGAACTAATTCAGCAGCAGATGAGTTAATTAACTCAATATCGTTTCAGGGTTAGTTTTACTTTTTTATCCAATAGTACGAATGAAAAATAACTCACCTATAAGTAATACCAGAGCTGAGTTTCATTTGTATACTCGACATTTTTGGGTTTCGTTTTGTGTCCATGTACAGGCATTGATTGCTCCTTTTTCTCTCTTATTCTCTCTACACTAGCAGTAGAATCAACAATAATATCACAATATGAATCTGCTGAAGCAAGAATAAAAGATCTTTAATTTCCATAATTCTACTGATCCCCGATCTAGTAGAGAATTGGGAACAACAGACATGAATATGAAATGAGAAATTAAGAGAAGAAAAGGACACAGTTTGTTTATAATTAATTAATAGGCAAATGGCATCCATGGTCATTTTGTTGCTTTGTTTGTGTATCTCTGATCTCTCTCCTTCATCTGTTTTCTTTCGCTGTTGAAAGATACGACAACAAAGGAGCATTGATTTCTTTACGGATATTGATCGATCGATCACTTTAATTAAACATTTTCTCCGTATTGTAACCTGAAAGGTTCTTTATTTCTAGTTTCCAGAGACACCCTTCTGATAATATAAAATTCCTTTCAAGTTTTGGACGATGTGACCGATACATGGATATGTTGGGATTAAGGAATCAATTTGTGGTGATTAGAATAAACTAATCATTTTTTTTTTTTCATACGACACTAGAGCGTAATTAACTATGTGGAGAAGTATATATTAATATATCAGTAATTTCAACAATATAAATTTATTATATTTTGTTTAAAATTAATATAAAATTTTAGTATCATATAAATAAAATAATATAAGATAATAAAAACACTCTGTAAGTAAAATTTATAATTTATTTATATATTTTTAAAAATAATATTTTCTACTCATGACCACGAGAAATTACCATAGATCATAGTGTTGATCTTTTGGTCAGTTTATAACCCATTTTAGCAATTTTTTTGTTCGTAGTTTTCTTCCATTTTCTTTGTAATCAAACATAGATTAACCTATAAAAATATTGACCTTCAGTTTAAATTCCTCCTATTTTTTTTTATTTGTTTTCTGAATTTGGCTGCGATTATAAATTTTGTGGATGGTATCCTACCTGCATGGGGAAGAAGAATCTTTGTTTTTCTGTTGTTTTTTCTTCAATCTTTTATTGGCATGTGGAATGTTGGTTTACGAGGAGCAAAATTGATTTTCATTTTTCATCAACTCATTTAATTAAATATCGTTTTATTTATTTAAATTCTTGCCGTAAGATAAAATATCTGAATTTAGATTTGGGTCTGTGTTTGTTTTGTTTCTTTTTTAATGGTCACTACTCACTAGTATATTTTTGAATCCTAAGTGAGTTAAAATACCCCACACCCATACCCTCACCCTACATTATTGTTGTATGTTTTGAAGCACCTGAACAACGTGATGGTTTTCTTTTGGGATTGTTTCTTAATTATTCAGATCATTGTCATTAAAATCACAATTTTAATCAGTAAAATCAACGATTTTAATAAGAAAATGATTTCGATTTTAGTTAAAATCAAAAATAATAAAAATATTTGATCAATTTTGATCGATTTTGATCGATTTTCTTAATTTATAAAATATTTTAAATATTTTATTATTTATATATTATTAAAAATTCTGTTTTTACGTTTCGTTTTTACTTTTCGATTAGAGAACGATTTTAATTAAAATCGCGATTTTAATAACCTTGATTCATATTATATTTTCAAGTATTCATATTATATTTTCAAGTAACATACACGGACCGAAGGCTATTATAATCTTTGTCGACACAAACACTTTCTTTTTTTATAAAAAAAATAAAATAAAGAATTAATAAATGATTAAAAATATTAGTAAGATTACAGTGTTATTATTGATTATCATGATTGATCCTTTCTACGTGGAAATAGTAAATAGCCTAGGTTGAAACTATCAGTACTCAGTAACAGTACGAAGGCACGCACGAGGGGTTGGGTTGATTGACTGAAAAGAAGAGAAATTGCTGCCTTCAATTCAAGTTCCATTATTTTTCCAAAGGAGGTTGAACCCTTGAACTTTGTTTCGAATAATATGCATGTGGAAATGTTGTTTATATTGAAAAAGGTAAAAGATAAATGAAAACGGCAATGGAAAAAAACAGAAGAAGAAAAGAAAAGAAAAGAAAAGAAAAGCCCACATACACAGTCTTTATTTATAAAAGTTTGGGCCCTACGTTCTTCAACGTCACTCAAAACGAAGAGGTAAAGAAAAAGGGTACGAATACGATATGATTTATATAGACTTGCTCAGAGAATTCCCAAAACCTCTTCCCTAATTTTCCGTATGATGTCTTCTTCAACTAATCCCTTCACGAGAGACCTGACCTGACCTGACATTTATTTTATTTTTGAAAATTTATAAAATAATGGAGTCATTATTTTTCTGAATTAGGTGAGACAGGTTGGCGAGAAGATGAGAAATGGTTTGGCCTGGTGGATCAAAATGGCATTCAAATCCTGAAGATGGGCGAGAGTTGCCAGTTGCGGAGTCAGCTTGCCCATTTCTCTTACCACTTCTTTCTTCATTCATTCAACAACTTTGCTTTGGTTCGGCAGAGAGCATGGGCTTGGAAGTGATATTTGATTTGACAAGGTTGTCGGAGGGGGTAATGATGTTGGACCTACTTCTATCCAACATACTTTTGTGACCTGGGCGTGCTCACATGTCAATTTTTTTTCGTGCATTGCTCTGTAAAATGGGAAACACAATTATTTAACAATAATGTTATAATTTAAAAAATTTTTTACTACAATTATTCTTAATTTTTTTTATATTTTATAAATTAAAAATTATAACGAAAAAAATTTAAAAATTTAAATAGAAGGAAGTTTTTTGGAAAAGAACAAAAATAAATGAGGAAATTTGAGTGCTCGAGCATAATTTATTTTATTCTATTGAAAGAAAGGGAAGGAAAACTAACATTTTTTGGGAAATAAAAATTACCACCTCTTCCCCTTGTCGAAATCAGGTTAAATCTTTACCACACCGTGATTGGGCTATTTTCTTTGGCGGAGAAAACGCCATGATTAAACCCGTGGCTAGATCATTGCCTGTGCTGTATAGAAAATCAGAGACGCTATTCCTTTGTAGTGAACGAAAAGGACAGGTAGTCTAATATAATGAATTGTCAAAAACTCTGTCGATACATTGACACTGATTCAAAACTACGGATTTATAGTAAACGAATAAATCAAAATAAATTAATAGTGCGTAGAATATTTTCAACTAAAAGATACCTCAATTCTTGATTGAGAAGGTTACCAAAAATCTCAGTTTAAAAGACTCGCTCAACAGCTGAGATTAGTAACAAAAGACAACAAAAATTTTGAAAGAAGAAAGTTAAAGATTAAAAATAATTTTTATAGTAAAATTTGTTAATTAGAAATATTAAACTTTGCCTTTTTATTTTATGGAATTAAATATGAATCAAAATTTAAAAATTACGGGGAGTGAAACTCCACCATGAGCTGCTTCTCTTTGATCCACCCTGAACTGCACTTTTTTTGTAGTTCCTAGTTCCTACTACAACCTCATTTACCTCGTCTTCTGCGTTTGCTTCGTTGGGATGAGTTGCCAACACCTCTTTAACCAAGTCTACTAACTCTTGAAGTCGCTCTTCGCATCAGATTGCTCTAAAATCTGCGAAATGTAGAATGAGTATGAATTATGTATTTAACAATAATATACTTCTTTGATAAAAGAAGGGGCGATGAATGCTGAAAAAAAAAATACAAGCTGTCTTTCTTAGTCATTTCATACAAGAAGAACAATACACAACCTTAAACTAGATTGAGATTATTATAGTCACATTTTGATTTTTATCTTGTAAAAGAAATACAATATTTGTTATTTATGGTATAGAGTAAACAAATAATTTCTTGTTCTTGAAAATTAAAATTTGCCAATATAACTAAACACCGCTAGTTAAATGATCATTTTCAGGAAAAAGAGCACATGATATCCGAATATTCAGAGTTTTCAGTGTCGTAGAGTTGGATTCTGCCCATACACATGTGAGAAACAGGTTATTGTATTCTGATGTGTTCAACATATAAATTATTCGGAAGAAGACATGGTGCATAAACAACAGATTCTAGGGAAGTAATTGCTGGAAATTTAAGAAAATCAATGAGTAACAACTAACAAAATCTACAGGAAACAACATTCCACTCCTATTTAATCATTCCCATTCCAATTGTAGAGTTGAGTATTCCTTACCACAGGTTAACATCATTTTCCACTCTGGCTATTAAGGAGATTAATGATGCCCATCTTCACAAATATTTTACTCAATTTGTAGCACAGAAAATTTACATCAAATAACATGCAGGGCATACAAGGGATATATATATATATATATATATAATGAGAAAATATTATGAATCAACAAAATAGCAATGCTAAACTAGAAATACCTAGAAGAGAAAGATAATATATCTACCAAGTCTATTTCAACCAAAGAAGCCGGCCCAATATTGATGATATTGAGAATCTCAGCTTTTGCAAGTTTGAGTTTTTTACTCTTTTCTAAAATCTCGTTGACTTTCCCTCTTGTTAGCTTGCAAGCAGCACTCTGCACCAAATAATCATAAACCTACAGCACAAGCACGAAAATAATCAACACATGAATGTCCAATACTCTTATATATATCAAAATATAACTTGGAAAATCATGATAAAACAAATTCAACCATGAACCAAGATGGTGTCACTGGAACAAGAACTCGTGTAGGGTTCTTGGAAGCTCCTCTAGATAGTAGAAAATCAAGCACTTCAAAATTGGTAAGTGTCCCATCATTGCCTTCCAATCTGGAAAACAGTAAAAAGATTGTGAGAAAAGGAACAAATTGGTTATTTGTAGGGGCTCAATTAATTCACAAAATTATGCTCAGTTATACAAACTAAATCCAGTATGAACTAAGGAACGACTCAATAAGAATGCAAGTGCATACATCTCCATCCCCACGGAAACAATTTCGTCTAATGAATTATAGATGGTATACCCCTTTAGCACACAAAGCAGGCAACCACCAAATTCTGATTTCGGCTACTTCACTGCAATGAGCACAAAATATTTCAAAATTAATCTCTAGATTATTTTTAAATAGACTCAGTTCTCTGGGGAAAAAGTAATTTAAATAATGTCATTTATGTCAAAAGCAATGTTTCAATGAGGAATTTCGTCGAACATGTTGCATAGAAACACCCGACTAAATCAAAATCTCTCGCTCTTACAGATGTTTGGATGGTTTCTTTCAGTACAGTCCTGCCTAAAGAGATCATTATACGGAAATTACTTGAAATTAGAGATTCAACCCATATAATTAGGGATCTACTGCCGGAACCTATTATCAAACAAGATGTGTAAACATTAAATAAAATTATGCAAGTTAAGGATAAACTTAGTTTTATTTTATAAAAACGTACGCAAAATACATTGAAAGTGTACCGTTTTATGGTGCCTTCGATATCAGCATCGTAGTATGCAGGGAGGCTGACCAGTGGAGGAGGTTCTTGTTGCGTTTTATTTTAAGAACGAAGACGAGACTTAAAACGATTTGTCGTTTGTCAAAAAGCAGTTAAAAACGACATGTCGCTTGATTCTTTTTATGGAACCTAGAATCAAACGGTCAAGATTCTTGGACATTTTGGAGGACCATAATTCCACCGGAGGTTTGAATACACGTGATACTTTTTCAACCCAGACCAGATGGAGCCGACGTTTCAAGTTCAATTGAGGCCCAGCGCCAACGAGCAGGAACCCAGTTGGTGGAAACTTCAATCCTCAGGAAGAACCAAAAACAAAGATCTCTCCTGTAGCCCCCAAAACCACAAAACACAGTGACTGCAATCTTCTTTGTTTGAAAAGCTTATAACTTTATCAAACCATGGCTGCTGAGACAGGATCAGGTACGGCGGAAGAGATGTCATTGAAAGATAAAGGTAACGAGTTCTTCAAAGCTGGGAACTATCTCAAAGCTGCTGCTCTTTACACTCAGGCGATCAAACAAGACCCTTCGAATCCAACCCTTTACAGGTACTTGCAATAATTTTTCTGAATGGGTGCTTCATTAATCAGAAAGTAAATTTTATTTGGCATTTTAATAATTCAGTTGAGTGTTTTAAGTGGGGTTTTGATTTATTTGCGGTTGATTTGTACTCAAATTTCTGTTGATATTTGCTTCAACGTTCATCTTCATTTTTTTACTTCTTACTTCATTTAGTTAAATGCCTGTTATTGTTGGGAAATTTTAAACCTTAAATGCCTATTCTGTTAAATTCTTTTTGTGAAAAAAATTCTGGTTTGTATTTGCATAATGGTGATTGGCATATCTAAATTTCTCTGGTGTACTATGTCCTCTCGATCCTTTTATGAGCTGACCTTGTTAAACCATTTAATTTGTTTTGATTTAAGCTAAAATTAGGATACTACTAGAAACTGGAAATATTTAATTCTTGAATTGATTTTAAATATAGGATATATGATTGAGCTTAAAAGATTGTATTTCTTCTGCATTTGATCATGTATTAAATTTATGGTCAAGACCTTCTATTACTTGGTTAATGGTTACATACAAGTAGACATAGAATCAACTCCTTTTATGTTTTGGGCATATATTTGCTTCCCCATTAGCTTCACTTGTCATATCTGTCTGTATTCGTGTCTGTGCAGGCTGTGTATTGAATATGTACTAATACATCTTCTCCATTGCAATATTTTATTATTGTCCAGCAACCGTGCGGCAGCATTTCTACAGCTGGTTAAGCTAAGCAAAGCGCTTGCTGATGCAGAAACAACAATCACATTGAACCCCCATTGGGAAAAGGTTTATGTTTCTTTTAATCAATAATCATCTTACTTTCTCTACCAAGCTCCTGTAACAATTCTCATTTTGATGCACCTACAGGGATATTTCAGGAAAGGATGCATATTGGAGGCTATGGAACGATATGATGATGTATGTCTGTTAATTTACACTTTTTCCTGTTCATTGAGCCTTCTGGCAAGCGAACATTTATTTTTTCTTTCAACTGCTCATGTCTTTTCCCTCCTCATCTTCTAGGCCTTAAGTGCCTTTCAGACAGCTTTGCGATACAATCCACAGAGTGCAGAAGTATCAAGAAAAATAAAGAGGGTTTCCCAGTTGGCTAAAGACAAAAAGCGTGCTGAAGAAGTTGAGAACATTAGATCCAATGTTGATATGGCAAAGAACTTGGATGCTTTGAAATCTGAAATGGTGAGTATAATAGCTGAAGCCAATAGATTCCTGTCATACTCTGTGCACTTATAAAGGTTCAGTCTCTTTTTTTTTGTCATAAAAACTTGTGTTTGCATTGTCTCTTAATGTCCTATTTTGCCATATTTTCTTCTGGCATAAGCAGAAGGTTTGCTGATTCTCTGAACTGTGTAATGAAGTTTTACTCTTAGAGAATTGTTTTCAGCATTCCTCGATAAGGAGGATTAAGTTGGTCTTCCTCTTTGCAGTCTGAGAAGTATGGAGCTGAAGGATATTGGAAGGATGTTTTTTCTTTTCTCGTGGAGACAATGGAGACAGCTGTGAAGTCATGGCATGAAACTTCTAAGGTGGATGCTAGAGTGCATTTTCTTCTGGATAAAGAGAGGACAGACACTGAGAAATATGCCCCTATTGTCAATATTGATAAGGTACGGAATACCCTTTCTTTTGTTGTTGGAGTTGAATTTATAACTTCAACCTTTACAAATTATTAGTTTCTACTGAGCATACAATCAGGAGAATACATGCATTCATTCATTGATCCATCAGTCTCAGCTGGTATATATGGTTAGGGATGTTTTTAATGTTAAATAAAAAGGCATATTCCTGACTTATAATGATTACTGTGTTGTTTCAGGCCTTTGAGTCACCCCATACGCACAGTAGTTGTTTTTCATTTCTAAGGAAGTATGCTGAGGATTCGTTCTCAAGCGCAGCTTGCCTAGTGGTGCCAAAAAGTATCATATCTTACCCTCAGGTAACCTATACGTCTTCATATATGCTTTAGATCAGGCTTGCATCTCCTTGATGAGAAAAAATGATTTACGATCTTTATGCATCATTCACTGTGCTTCTTATGGATAACTATCAAGAAAATACTTTTTGAAATTAATGCATATCAAGGCACATTAAATTATGTATGCCAAAGTGTGATCATGTCAGTTATTTAGATCTAACAGTTCAGCATTGTTTAGGAAAGAAAAAGAAAAGAAAACACATAAATCTGTTCTGGTGTGATAGATGACATTTTGGAATCTTAATTATTTGGGTTCTGCACGGAAACCCTGATGACGGATTAGATGGGTGGTACCTATGTAGAATCGATGTGCTTTTAACTTCATTTAGGTATGGTAAATACTAGCTCCAATGTGCGGATGTGTGGGGTCAGAATTTATATAGATATTGAAATATTACTTTAAGTATATTTTAAAATGTGCTTGCTGTTAAATATTTTCTGTGAATCATACATATATGACCACAGGTGCAGTTTGATACTAACTGGCCGGTTAATCTGAAAGTTTTCAGGTGTACAGTTTGATTCATTTTTCTATTACTAGTTGTAGCTGATCTGCATATTCTTTGTATCTAACTTATGCTTGTAATACATGACTTTATTCTCTTTGTAGTCTTGAATATGTGTTAACTCCTTGAGCTGGTGTTATTGATGGTGTGATCACTTTGTAGATTTGGAAAGGCCAAGGATCAAGAAAGTGGAAACATGGGCAACATGATGGCTTCTTTGTTCAATTTGAGTCACCTCTCCTGCGAAAACTATGGTTTATACCCAGTTCTAATGAAAAAGGGCAAACACTATGCAGGTTTTTCCTCTCTCTCTGATATGCTAACAATCTTATTCCTCAAGAAAATTTTCCCATAATTACCCATAGCTTCAAGTTGTTTGCATTGCTGAAAGTAATTTTATGGTCAACCTCTGAAAGGTAATACCATAAATATGCCTTGTGTAGTTAATTGCAGTTTATTCATTCTCCTTTTAACAATATTCTCTTATAGCCAGTTACAATTGAGAAACCCGTATTATTATTGATCCGAGATTGAATCCGGCCATATGGATTGACTGGCTTATTTATAGTTGGGGTCTTTCATTGGTCATGATATTTGAAAACTTCATCCCTAGCTTCTATGCCTCAAACTCACTAAGAGATGGCCCCTTTAGCTCCCTTTTAGCTCAATGTTAGAAACTCTTGGCATGATCGTATTAGCTTCTCCAGAAGATTACCACTGTATTGATTTTAATTTTTGTGGTAGTAAAGTGAGTGGCTTGTTTTTTAATCTTCAGTTTCCCCCTTGCTGTTTGTGACAGAGCACATTCACTGTGCTTATTCTATTCCTTTTTATCTTGCTCCATTAGCTTATCAAACAGTATTGATTTTACTTTTTGTGTTGGTAAGGTAGTACCTTTTTGTGCAATCTAATTTTGTGTTGCAATCAGTGAACCTAAATAGGCCATCCTTTTCCAGGGACCCTGAAGTTTTGGACATCGGTGCACATGAAATACTTCCGCGCTTATTCAAACAAAAGCTGCCCAATTCTTAGTCATTTTCTAGTTACTTGATCTTTATCATCGGTCAATGGTCAGCACACTGGAGTGGTTAAGTAAGCAAATGCAAGAGTACATTGTGATGCAAAAGCAAGTTCCTTCTTGGATATGATGATTGAATATACAAGGTGCTATCCCGGCCATTTTGTTCATACACTCATTTGGTGATTCTTGAGATTTTTTCTGGGCTTGTTGAGTGATAACTTTTTGCAGACATTCTTTATTGTAAAATTGCTTTCTTTACTTTTGTTGGGCTTTCACCCTTTAATTAATTAAAATTACTTGTTGCTTGGTCTGTATTTGCTCATATTGGTGTTGCAAATTTTTGGAATCCAGATCAGTTTGCATATTAGATCATACTTCTGTCTTAGATATTTCTCTGTAGAGAGTTCTTAAGATAGGTCCTAGGATATATCGTCTTTATCATGTAGATCTTAACAAAATGCAAAGTCAGGTGTGGGGAAAAATACCTACAGTATATATACGCAAAATTTTCAAAGTTAGTAGTATTTGTTTTTTTATCTGAAATTTGAATCGGTCTAAATTTGGCTGAAACCTCTTATATCTAAATAGGTGTGAATGTCTATGTTTGAAATATATATATATTTTAATTTTCTACATTCAGGTACTTATTTTTTTTATAAACAAAAAATTTTGAAATGTTGTATTTTGATGTACAGGCCCATTATACATATTATATATCTTATTATTTATATGTTATACATATTTAGAAATTATATACTTGATAGGAATATATTAATTAATTAATTATTAAATAAAAATTAATTTTAATTGTATTGTATTAACAATATTAAAAAAATTAAAAATTAAAAAAAATTTACTTGAACTAAATTAAATTTGACTTTAAAAGAAAAAAAATCTTATTGCCTGTATATTTGGCACATCCTATTTAATTTAGCATATTCGTAATAGAAAATAATAAAATTAATAAGGATATATTGGAGAATAAATATTATGTTATTCATTAGATTCTTTTTTTATTAAGATAAAAAATGGTGTTTTCTAACTTTGATACGAGTTTTGCAGTATTTTTTCCGTTGTGTATCCTTCTAACAAATTGAAAATATACCGTGATGGTTGTTTTACAGTGAAACGTACCTGCACTGAATGCTTTGAGACGAGGACTAGAAAGATTAAGCGCAGCAGTAAACAAAGTAGCTTTATCTGGAACTACAAGTGTTTGTGCCTTTTTCTGTTCTTACTCTGCTGGAGCCTTGATTCCATGCTTTTATAGGAAAAATTGGCTTGATCGAATGGTCCAAATAGAACACCTTGGGGATTATAAATAATGAGCAGATAACCTAACCCTAGTTAATTATTGAACATCAAAAGTCACATGAAACCAGCTTTCCTTAGCAATCAATCCCTTGCTCTGTCGCATGGATATGCTCGAAATCAAACAAAATCCTCAACAGTTTTACTTGGTGATTAACTAACGTATACCATTTATCTACTTAACAGATTCAATATCCTTTTTCTATAATAACCATGATTTAAAAGACTTAATTTCAAACATATCTCATGTCTTCTACAGCTTTGCTTAGAAGATTCTTTTCACGTTCTCTCTTACGGTGGATATTATCCGAAGCAACTTAGAAATGTTCCAGGTCAAGATATAGATTTGAAATTGATTGTTCAAATGACTCCAGCAGCTAGTAGGTTGTTTTTCTCTTCATGAACTTCGTTTTTATTATTTTTACTAATTAAGTTTTGGTAGCCCATTCCAGTTCCGAAATTTCCTTTGGAATTTTGATGAACGTAATGTGAATCCCTTTAATCTTTTCTTAGTGCACCATACTCTAAACGCCATTCTGTCTTTGTTAATTTTCTTCAATGGTTAAATCATCCATTGCATTTGATTATGAATACTCCACTACTAATGCGAACAAGCATTCATTTAACCAAATTATTCACCCGGCCCCGGCCACAGTTATTTTAAACAAAATAGAAAGAGGCCATGCAAAATGAACAGATTGTAGTGTTACTTCCTGTTCTCCTGCTCCATGGCATGGGAGTCAACTCACGTGACCCTCTTCCGGGTCCTTACCGATCGGATTTGGTGTTGACGGCTCTGGATCCGCTCTTCCCAATTTTCTAAACCTGCACGGATTCGTTTTTTTTTAGAATTTAAGTCAGTATTAGGTATAAATAAAAAAATTGTTACTCATCCAGGATTCTACAAATTCTTCTCCGGTCTGCGTAGGTAACCTGAGACAAGGTAAGAACTAGGAATACCAGCCTGACTAGAAACCAAAAGAACTTCATTTTGTCTGCTTATAATTTAGGATTTTGGGTTGACATTATAGTCTGAAAGATCGTTTCCTCTTCCGTTTTTATTGTTGAGCTTTGGGTTTGCATTTATGTGGAAAACTATATCCATTTGGTTGGTCGAAGTGGTTGGTTTGACAAGTAATGACGAAGTTGTAACGGATTAATAATTCGCGGTAATCAAATTTAGAATTGTGGAAATTTAATGTACGTCTGTAGTATATCCCAAAAGAGTGAAGAAAATATTTCAAAAAATCAATAAAAATATCAGGTCGAGATATAACAGAGCTTATGTGTGAATGTCCTTATGACGACGGATTAAGTTTTTATAGATATTAAGAAGTGGAGGCTCCTTGCGATGTATACGAAGAAGATGGAAATCCCATGCCAAAAAGTGGGTTGACATCCATTATCACTCACTCGGACTTGAAGTCCAGCATCCTGTTCTTACTAAAATTAAAAAAAAAAAAAAATTGTTAATTATTATGAGTAATTTTTAATAAAAATTGTTTAAATTTATATTTTAAAAAAAATAAAATTTGTTAAATAAAATAAGAATAATAAAAATAATTTAATCTTTAAAAAAAAATTGACATTTATTTCGAAATATTCCAGGTCAAGGTATAGATTTGAAATTCTCTATTAAGGTGGCATCGAGAGTTAGTCCGATGTTTTTCTCTTGATGAAGATCCTTTTTTCCCTTAATAATTTTTAACAATCCATACTAGCCCCGAATTTCTCTCGGAAATTTGTACAAGGTAATGAATATCGACGTAATCCTTTTCTAGTGCACCATATTCTAAAGCAAACCCTTCTATCTTTATTATTTTTCTTTAATTGTTATTCAGTACATTACATTGTATTTGTTATGAATACGCCACTACGAATGCGAACAAACATGCATTTAACAACAATATTTCCCCAGGAGACAGTTATTTGAAACCAAAATAGAAATGAGGCCACAGCAAAATGAACGCCACAAGACTCAACTGGTGTATCATGTTCTTCAGCTCCATGGGATTGAATCAATGAACCTCGCCGGGGTCCTTTCCGACCGGACTTGGTGTTGACGGCCCTGACCTGTCTCCTCTTCCCTGGACAACGTTATCCAATTTTCTAAACCTGTAATGATTTGGCACTTAAGGATGACACATATAAATGAAAAAGGATTGAGGGAATTGAGCAAACAAGGGCTGCTTGGACAGGAACCTATAGGAGTTTTAGGATTTTGTGAAAATTGTGTTTTAGGTAAGGCAACTAGATTGAAGTTCAAACCAGCAAAACACACTACCAAAGGGCCATTAGAGTATGTTCATGCTGACCTTTGGGGACCTTCACAAGTAAAAACTCCTAAGGGTGCAAGATATTTCCTCTCAATCATAGATGATTGGTCTAGGAAAGTCTGGATTTACATTCTGAAAACCAAAGATCAAGCACTGGAAAATTTCAGAGATTGGAAGACTTTGGTGGAGAAACAAACAGGGCACAAGCTGAGGAATTTGAGGACTGATAATGGGCTTGAATTTTGCAATGAAAAGTTCAACTCATGGTGCAAAGAACAAGGAATAAACAGACACAGAACAGCAAGCTATACACCCCAGCAGAATGGCCTTGCAGAAAGAATGAATAGAACAATCATGGATAGGGTCAGATGCATGCTGATTCAATCAAGGATGCCAAGGTTTCTGTGGGCAGAAGCTGTGTGTGCTGCAGCCTACATCATCAACAGGAGCCCTTCTACTGCAATTAAGTTGAAAACACCATAAGAAGTGTGGTCAGGCAAGCCTCCAACACTTGACAATTTGAGAGTGTTTGGCTGTGAGGCTTATGTTCATAGCAGAAGAGGCAAGCTGGAACCTAGAGCAATCAAGGGCAGGTTTATAGGATACAAGTTATGGTTCAGTGATGGGCTGAATTCAAGGTGCATTGTGAGTAGGGATGTGGTCTTTAATGAGCATTCTGTTGTCCATGAAACAGCAAGAAACTCAGAGCAAGTGACAGATGCAGAAACCAAGAGAGAAAGGGTTGAATTTGAGGTGGAGCAACCTGAGAGTGACACACCAGAAGAAGCAATTGAAGTGACTGATAATCTTCAAAATTATCAGCTTGCAAGGGACAGGATAAGAAGGCAAACAAGACCACCTGATAGGTTTGCCTATGCTGACATTATCTCCTATGCTTTAACTGCTGCTGAGAACTTAAGTATGCAGGAGCCAAATAGCTTCAAGAAAGCTGTTGCTGGAAAGGACAAGCATAAATGGCAGCAAGCCATGAATGAGGAGATGGACTCGTTGATAAGAAATCAAACCTGGAAATTGGTGGAAAGACCAGAAAATAGGAGGATTATGGACAGCAAATAGATCTATAAAATCAAAGAACCAACGTCAGAAACTGATCCACTAAGGTTCAAGGCTAGGTTAGTTACCAAAGGCTTCACACAAAAGGAGGGGATTGACTACAATGAGGTTTTCTCTCCTGTTGTCAAGCATACATCAATAAAGTTGCTGTTGGCTTTGGCTGCTGTGAAGGACTTAGAGCTGGACCAGATGGATGTTATGACAGCATTCTTGCATGAAAATCTGGAGGAGGAGATATATATGGCACAACCAGAAGGTTATGTGGCAGAGGGTGAAGAGGATAAAGTGTGTTTATTGAAGAAATCATTGTATGGCTTAAAACAGTCACCAAGGCAATGGTATAGAAGATTCAATGAATTCATGCTGAAATCAGGGTTCACTCGAAGCACACATGACATTTGTGTGTACTTGAAAAATGCACAAGGAAAGGCTGCCATTTACCTCCTATTATATGTTGATGACATATTGATTTTGTGTGCAGAAAAAGATGAGGTGCAGAGGCTCAAAGATTTGCTGAGTTCTGAGTTTGCCATGAAAGATCTAGGACCAGCAAAGAAGGTCTTAGGAATGAGCATTACAAGGAGAAGAGATGCTGGTTTGCTGATGGTGTCACAAGCTGATTATATTTCCAAAGTGTTGAGGAAATTTAATATGCAGAATTCAAAGGCTGTGTTGACTCCATATGCACTTCACTTCAAGTTATCTAAACTTGATGAGCCTAAGACAGAAGAGGAGAAGCAAGAGATGTGTAATGTACCATACCTGAATGCTGTGGGATGCCTAATGTATGCCATGGTGTGTACAAGGCCAGATTTGGCACATGCAGCAAGTATGGTGAGTAGGTACATGTCCAATCCAGGAAGGGGTCATTGGATGGCTGTAAAATGGATACTAAGGTATCTAAGAGGAACTCCAGATGTGGGACTTGTGTTTGGTCAGAATGCATCAGAGAGGAGTTGGCTAGATGGCTTCACTGATTCAGACTTTGCAAATGACTTAGATAAGAGGAGATCCTTGTCTGGTTATGTGTTTGCTGTCAAAGGGTGTACTGTCAGTTGGAAAGCAAGCTTGCAGCGAGTGGTGGCACTCTCATCAACTGAAGCAGAGTACATTGCAGCAACAGAAGCCGTGAAGGAGGCCATGTGGTTGAAGGGTCTGATGGTGGAGCTTGGTGAGACAATTGGTGACTGCAATGTTTATTGTGACAACCAAAGCACATTACATCTAATTCGAAATCAGGTGTTTCATGAGAGATCGAAGCACATAGATGTGAAGCTTCATTTCATCAGAGAAGTGGTAGAAGCTGGAGAAGTGAAAATGAAGAAGATAGCTTCAGAAGAGAACCCAGCTGATATGCTAACCAAAGCATTGACATCCAGCAAATTTCAAACTTGTTTGAGTTTGCTGAATGTGGACAAGTGCAGGTGAGAATTGATGAGAGGATGAGCTGCTGGAGTTGACTGTTATTAATTGTGAATCAAGGTGGAGAATTGTAGGGAATTGATTCAACAATTTAGTTGATTGAAGGAGATGCACGTGGAGCAGCAGAAAATGGTTGCTGGAAGTGGCTTTCTGGAATTGAAGTTAGTTTTTTCAGTTATCACGTGATGTTCCATTTATGCCCTTGAGTGTTGGAATCATTTAGTTCATTCATTAATGGCCTTATGGTAATTTTGCAAGAAATCAAGAATGAGTTGTTCTTGATTCTTGGCTCGGGTGCAGGGCAGAGTGTAGGCTGATTAATAGGGCAACTTGAGTGCATTTTAAAGGCATTGTATTGTTTCGTTTCCTTGGAATTCTCTCTGAAAAACTCTTCACTGATATTCAATAAACAGTCTGAGCTTTGGTAGCTCGTCCGTGGATGTAGATTCCATCTGAATCGAACCACGTAAAGAGGCTTGCTTGTGATTGTTTTTCCTGTTTTACATTTCCTGCAAATCCTTTCTTCTTCATTTCTTGTTTTCAGATTCTTTATTTGTTGATTTGTTCTTCGGTTTTTTAATCAAGTCTTGAAGGCTAGAATCGTAACAGAGGAGAATGAAATTGAAATCATATTCCTAAATTCCTAGTGACCTTCCACGATCTAATTCCATTCTAACTCTATAAGAACTACTAATTGTGAAACGTGGTAGAGTGGGTAGTCATAACTCCTCATGACACCCATGCTGGATGGATTGTAAGTATATGTCTTAGAAACTATTTGCGTTGTCTATTTCAGGGCTAGTGATCTTGTATTAACTTATGTTTTTTCAATGAAAGAATTGTTCTTTATTCATATAAATTAGCTCTTTCCTTTATATTGACATGCTCATATATAAAGAATGTATGTGAATAGTCCAGAGTTTTTCATTTAATTGTTAAATGAACTTATCAAAGAGTTCCTTACGTACGTGATATAGATTGGGGAACTATATCACATAGTAAGCATA
Organism: Trichilia minutiflora; assembly: GCA_035590515.1. Taxonomy (NCBI): domain Eukaryota; kingdom Viridiplantae; phylum Streptophyta; class Magnoliopsida; order Sapindales; family Meliaceae; genus Trichilia; species Trichilia minutiflora. The sequence continues at coordinate 6,447,624 of JAVXUL010000010.1, read as the reverse complement.
CTAGTTGCTATCTAATGATATCATATGATGATATATGTAGGTTGACAATATGGGTATTGTCAGAAGCGCATTAGTATGGATTTATAGT
>JAVXUL010000010.1:6428579-6443238 GCA_035590515.1 Trichilia minutiflora | reverse complement strand
TGTAATATTACGATTTGAAATGAAATATCTTTATTATTATCGTTTTATAATTACATTGAAAAATGACGTATGATTATGTTTGAGGGAAATTTGACATGTTTGAATTGTTGTGATTGCTTAGTAATAAGTAGTTTGAAAGAAAAATTTTTGGGAAATGTTTTATATTTGTTATGATTTCAGCCTTACAGGTTCTTAGTAAGCGTTCTGAACCTAAGAAATGCTTATTAAGAATCTGTGGCGTCTGTCACAGGTGAGCCCCACGGGTCAGGGTGTGACAATGCTAGCCTTATATTTATATGATAATATCCTAATCAGAGTTACGGATCAACCATACAGCTTGAAATAGAGTGGATGGGGTCCTATAGACTGAGGGATATTATACATGGGCACACACCATCAACCAGGATTGCGGATTAGCCATACAGCTCTAAAGGAGTCGATGGGATCCTATAGACCAAGGGGTTATACATATTTGTTATTATATCGATTCTTAGACATTTATATGATATCATATTTTACAATACTTGATTTGACAATTACGAGGACTTTTTGTAATCAGTGTTTGGGCCTCTGATTTCTGTTTTGTTTATTTATCTCCTCACTGAGTATTTTTCCAAATATTCACCCCTCACTTCCCATTTCAAGTTAGTGTAGTTGGGCGTGGCATAGCATAGCTGAAGCGAGACTTCAGTACAGTTTTTAGGTACTTGACTCAGCTTTTTACTTTATGGTCCATTGAACTGAAAAACAATTGTAAAGAATATAATTTGGATATTTTGGCTTGGCCAAGAGATATATGTATTATGATTGTAAAGTGTTTTGAGAAAATTTTGATGTTAATTTTATATATGTATGAAAATCTTCTACATTGTATTATTTTTGAAAATAAGTTTGAAAACAGGTACTAATGCCTTGTCAGTCTTAAGGCTGCATTTTAAGTGATAGGATGTATTTCGGAGATTTACGACGATTACCACATGAATAACCAGGGTCGGGGCATGACATCTAATGTGATTAATTGAATTATAATGAGATTATAAACCCTTAATTGAGTTGATTATATGTGAATTGATGTTTTAATGAGATTAAAAGTCATATAGATGTGATCTTGGATAATTGATAGATAATTTGCATGTGATGTGAATATGTTCATCAATTAGTGTTCATTTTGATGTTAAAATGATAAAATGGAGGGAAAATTGTTTAAATCCATATATTATTATTTGGGCCATATATGAATTTTGATGGAAAATTGGTTTCCATCAAGTGAAAACATGGTTAATGATGAGATTAACATGTATTTGGATGTTGTAAATTTCTAGCATGCCATATTTTCTAAAATACAAAAATAATTTGCATGTTAATGGATCTAGGAATTAAATTGCATATGGATAAATTAAAAGGCTTTAAATTTTATCTTTATGTTTATCAACCTTATTGCTTATTTTCAACTCTTAAAACTTAGGAGGACCAAATTAACTCCTCCTTTATTAAGTGATGCCCTTGACTCTTTGTGAACCCTTTAGGCTTTGATAGAATCAATCAAAACACTTTCATCAATTCTAGGTTTTCTAGCAAAACTCGAGAGTTCCCAACCTTTGAAAACAATTTTCAATACTTGAAATTACTTACACCCAAGTCAATATCACGTCACAAGGATCTTAATCACTTTTAAATTGAAGAAAAATAATCAAAATTGATCACTTTTTAGAACTGTATTAAATAATACAGAATAATTTTCTTTTCTCTTTCTTATATATATATATAATAATAATCATTAAAATGAATATTAAATAATAATTTTCTTTTACATTTATCTAATTTAATTAACATTTAATTAAATTAAATGCTTAAAAATTATGTTACCAAATGGATGGACAAGAATCATACACATCATATGTGTATCCACCATCTATTTATAAACTAGGTGTAAGGCTATGATTTCATCACTTGTCAATATTTTATTTGTTAGGATAAAATATTAATATACATTGCTCATTTCATGATTAAATTTAGATAAACTAATCAAATTACTTTAACTTAATATATTAAAATAATGCAAATATAAATAGTAAAAAACTGAGCCAATTGTGGACAGGACTCAATAGGTTTACTGTAAAATTGGTAGTAGATGATATAAATAAATTAAAATTCTTTAATTCTTTTTATTTAATTAATCTTTAACAAGATTAATTAAATATATCTATAGATCAATATTAATACCTAACCATGCAATACGACCCTTAGATTATAATAAAATGCAAAGGTTCAATAATGAACCTTTTTGTCATTAGTTACTGTATAATTAAATCCTTCCATCACAGAATAATTTGATGGAACCAAAGGTATGCTATAATCGTCAAACATTTTAAAATTTGATACTATGTATAATAAATAATAGATAATGACTCAATTGTGTATTTTTGTTGCGAATATATTTTTCAATCGCATACAATAGGCAACCTCGACCAAGAATTTCATGAGTCAAATCTGAATTATTTACACAGAACATTCTATCTTAAACACTAAGACTGGTGGATCCTTTCTCGAACATTCATATACCTTTTTGAATGTCTCACTATACCCAATAACTACCTATCATAAGCCTTAATTCAAACTTGCTCTGAGCAGTATCAAAATATGACAATTCATTTATAAGGTAACCATGATATTGTAAAATATAAGGATTATTTATACAACTGATATGATGAATGTCCAATTGATAATTAAGTGTAATTAGCGTTTAGACAATTTATGCGAGTCTATTCAGTGAACTAGTACTCAACCAATGAGCACTTATATATTTCCTTCAGTATCTTCACATAAGCAATTTATGAGATCGATTACCCTTTATCGTATAGAATAAAGATAGTGTATACTAGTCTTTCAGTACCATAAAGACCTTACTTTACAATTCCATGACTTGGAACATTAAGAATGATACTACTAGCACATAGTCTTATAATATGAACTCATCATAACAATTATATTGCATACATTCCATAAACTTTATCATTATATGTAAATCAAACATACATATATAAATGATAAAAGATAATATAAATATAAAAAAATACTCATTTTTATTAATCACAAGCTTTACCAAAGTTTTAAAAAATTTATAATCACAGATCACATCATAATTAGATTTTAGGATATATAATTCTTTCAGATGTTTGGTGATGGAAAAGGTTTCATTTTCATAATTCCATGAATTTGGCCATAATGGGTTGGTGTTAAAAAATTATTTTCTATATTGGCTTAATGCTTAAATGTGTTTAACATCTAAATGTGTCAATTGTTAATGCATTAGATATGTATATGTAATAAGATTGACATATATATATATATATATATGCGAGAATTGTCTGTGGACCCTTCTCACGGCTAATGAGGAATGACTCAGTTGGTGAGTTGTGAGGGCGATGTGACTGTTGTTGAACGAAGATTTTTTCATCGAAGAGCGACTGAAAGTGTGGCTGTTTTCGGCAAGGCTCCACCTTCTAAGCCTGCCAAGACAATAAACACCTATGGAGTGACGCTGGGAGGGGTTCCCCGGGGAAACTCCGATGTCTAAGTCAAAAATAATGTGGAGAAAAAAAGAAATAGACTTCTGACGAAAGCAACAGAGAGAAAATCAAAAATAGCTTGAAATGGGAGAAAAGTGTGTAGAATCTATACCCAAAGGCTACCAAACAAAAATGGTTAGAAACGATGATAATCAGGCTCCCTTTTTCTCTCTCCGATTCTATCAGTGCATAATTGAAGTACAAACTTTCGATGAGTTTTCAACCAAAATATTCAAAATCTGAGAGAGAGCCCCTTATCTCTGTTGAAGAAAGTTGCCTTATATAGTAGCTCCCCCCTGAACAATGGCTTGGCATCGGAGAATGAGAAGGATATGATGTTTAATATGGGACAGTGTGTAACCGAATTATATTAATGACGCTGACATATCTGTAAGAGTATGGGCCTGACACCGTTTCATCTCTTGAAAAAATGATCAGAGGATGGGACGGGTGTATTTAAGGGGCCAACTGTCAGTAATCATTCCCATTTTTGATCTGAAGGAGGGGGCATATGTCTGCTGATACTCTGTGTAGGAATTCCTGCCCTGAACTGAGCCTGAAATAATTCCTCTAAGAAACTATCCGGATCTCTGAGGAGGTAACTTGTCTCAGTTGATGCTGTTAGATGCCTAAGGCGTGCTATGGATGACCGTGCCATACCTGAGAAGTAGCTTCAGTCTTCTTGATGCCTGAGATGGTGAGAATCTTAAGGCGCCATTAATCTCCTGGGATGTTGATTACTTGGGACAAAACTCACTGGGGCTATGAAATCTCTGAGAAGAGTGATTCCCGGGACAAAATTTACCCGGAACCATGTATTCTCTGAGCAAGGAGATACCTAAGACAAGGTGTATCTGAGACGGAGCTGTGTAGGTTATCTCTTACCACCTATATGTGCCTTGCTGATAGGGCATCCACGTGTTACCCTTATATTTTCCCCCAAATATTTACAATAATCCCAATTTTCTAAATTCAATTTAATTTAAAATTAATACTTGAAATTGGGTTAAAAATCTTACTAGAAAGTTGGTTTAAGCAATTAGAAAGCCCTAATCTTTATCGATTATTGAAAACCCTAATTTGACTTCAAAACCTTAATCTCTCATGGGTTGATTTTTTACCCAAACAAACAAAATAAAACTTGTAGGAGGTAGAGGATGTTAATTTGTGATAAATTTGCGTGAAAAACCAAGTTTAAATGGTAGAAATTGAAGAAATCAGGAGGAGAAAGAAAATTACAGAGTATTAAAGAAGGAAAACATTTGAGAAGAAAATGGGGAAAGGAGAAGAGAAAAAAAAAACCTTTATCCTCGACTATTTCCCCTTGTATAATGTTTAAAGAAATAGCAAAAATGTACTTGAGAGAAAAGAAAGAAGAAGATTCTAGAAGGAGCTAGAATGATATTTTATAAGGAAAAAAGTTAAAACTAGCACCGTTTGAATTAAGGGTAGAAGATCTACCTTATAACTAATACCATGACTAGTGCTGGTCATTACAGTCAATCAGATCTAATGCCAAAATCAACGTCAGTTGAGGGGTAGATGGTTGGGTTAGTTTGGCCCTACTTCCTTCCCTATGTTTTCTTTCGTTTTGACACCCGTGTTTTTTATTTTTTATATTATTTATACCTTTATTTGTCATCTGTTTTACTCTAATTTCTTTTTTTCAACCATCTTTTTGACTTCTTTAAGTATGTAAATCGATTATCAGTCTCGATTAACCTAGAATTCTCTCTAAAACTTAAGGGTTCAATTGGTACTACAATAATACCTCTCCCAAAAATGTGTCTGATTGTTGGTCAATTCTTAATATAGTGAAAGTAGGGGTTTAGCCTTTTACAGATCTATTTAGAATTTAATGTAGCCTTCATCCAAGGTAAGGCCACCCTGAGAGATGAGGAAGGGGGAGTAGAAAGACTGGAGTGGTATCTTCATTAGTCAAACGATCATTTATTAACTAAATCTTCTTCAATTATATATTACACCTCAATATTGTGTTGACTACTCATTAATTATATCCGAGCATGTATATCATAAAAATAATAAAAATACTTTTATATAATAAAATAACCAAATTATCCTTAGTTGTACAAAATAGAATGTTTTATTGAAAATCGAGTTTATAACATATACATATTTAGAGATGCTATCTAAAGTAAGAATCTATTCACAAGAAAAGAAATGAGATTTAAGGACCATTAATAGGTATTTTAATGAATATATCAAAAGATTTAAAGGGTATAAATTTTATTGTCTATCTCACAATACTATGATTGTAAAGTCAAGAAATACGAAGCTTTTTAAGAATGACTTAATCTATACGAGTGATCATTTTAGGATATTGTTCTAAAAAGGATCATATTGATGCTCAACCTTTCGCTTTAAGTGATAGATTAATTATCATACACAATATTCCTCCAGGCCAAATAAGTGTTGGGTAACCCATCATTGTAGTTCTACCAGCTGTTGATAATAATTCAGTCGATCAAGTTATTGAAAAAATACCAAAAATTATTAATCAAATAATTGAACAATATATTCCTCATAAAAATGTTAAAACAATACTAATTAAAGAAATCCACTAAAGAAAAGGAAACACCAATCCTTAGAGATTATATTATGTATCTACAACAATCGAACTACAATATTAGAATAAAAAATAATTCTAAAATATTTTTACAAGCCATAAATTATAAAGAATCAAATCAATAGTATGATGCCATGAAAAATAAAATGAATTTTATGGCACATAATAGAGTCTAAGATCTTGTTAAGTTATTTAATGGTGCTAAAGTCATTAGATATAAATGAGTTTTTAAAACCAAAAAAAAAAAGACTTATTGGATAATACTAAAAGACATAAAGTAAGACTCATTACTAAAATATTGGCTTAAAGGGAAAAAATTGATTATAAGGAGACTTTTTCTCTTGTATCAAAGAAACATTCACTTTGTATTATTATGGCATTGATTGTACTTTTTAACTTAGAGTTGTAACAAATAGATATACAAATGACCTTTCTCAATGAAAATTTAGATGACAAAATTTATATAAAATAATAAGAAGGATTTTTCTCTAGTAATGGTGAGTATATGGTATGTAAGTTTAAAAAATTCATATATATATTAAAATAAGCCTCCTGTTGGTGATATTTGAAATTTTATAATGTTATCTATTTATTTGAATTTATAGAAAATATTATAGATCAATATATATATTAAAAGGTCAATGAGAGTAAGATTTATTTCCTTATTCTGTATATAGATAATATTTTGCTTGTAACAAAAGATAAGAGTATGTTACATGAGACGAAATAATTTCTCTCTAAAAACCTTGATATGAAGGATATAGATGATGCATCCTATATTATTGGTGTCAAAATATATAAAGACGGATTTTAAAAAGTTTTAGGCCTGTCTCAAGAAACTTATATCAATAAGGTCTTAGAGATATTCTGAATGAAAGATTATTTATCAAGTATAACTTCTATTGTGAAAGGTGACAAGTTCAATTTGAATTAGTGGACAAAGAATGATTTTAAAAGGGAATAAATAAAGTACATTCCATATGCTTTAGTTGTTAGAAGTTTAATGTATACTTAGGTCTACACAAGGCCTAGCATTGCATTTACTATTAGAATATTGGAAAGATATCAGAGTAATTTAGATATAAATTACTAGAAAGTTATAAGAAAAGTGATAAAATACCTTCAAGAGACTAAAAACTACATGCTTATATATAGATGAACTAATAATCTAAAAGTGACTTATTATTCTAATGCAAACTTTGTTAGATATGATGATTCGATAAAATCAATATCAACATATATCTTTATGTTTTCTAGTGAAGTCATATCTTGAAGGAGTGTCAGCTTTTGCCACTTTTACTATAGAAGAAAAGTTTGTATTATTTTAAGACTACCTCACATGATGTATAGATGACAAGTTCTATTTCTATTCCTAGAGTTATAAACGTAATATAGTTCTAAGTTATTGAGAATATATTATGACAATTCAAGTGATATTTTTATAGTTAAGAATAACAACAGTGATAGTCAAAGTAAGTATATTAATATTAAATATTTAGTTATAAAGGAACATATTAAATAGAAAAATCAGTTATTGAATACATTAATACTAAACTAATAATTACTAATCCTTTAACAAAAGATATGCCATCATTAAATTTAAGACTCATATAGATAAAATGTGATTTGATTCCCTTATATAATTTTCGTTGTAAGAATGAATGTTAATTTTAATGAAACTCTGTTTATGATATTTTCTCATTTTTTATTTTCTTTGTATATACTTATTTATTATGAGTGCTATCATTAATGTTTGGAACTAGAATAAACATAATGTTTATTTATTAAATTAAGGAAATTAAGACTTAAAGAGACATAATGTATTGTGATACATAAAATATAATACTTATTTTTTGAAAACACTTATCACTATGTTTATGTATTTTGTTTTTTATTATAGTAAATGATAGAATATATGATCAAGTGAGAGAATGGAGTAAGGTGGTCATGTTCTTGCTGATGGCAGCCCATGATTCCACTATTTTTTTCCAAACTTAGACATGTAATCATGTCCACAAACCAATACCTACGTTCATAAACTTTCTCCCCATTCTTTAATGGAAAGAGTGTATAAATAAGTAAATTGGCGAGGTCTATAAACCTGCTGTCTCATTTAGCTTCAATATACATAATTAAAGAAGAGATTAAAAATGTTTAGAAAACTTTAATTTGTTCTAAAATTGTAGAAGGTTTCAATGACTAGAAGTATATTTAGACCATGTTTTAGCATCCAAAACTTACTAACTTCAAACCTCTATACATTCCCAAAATTTCATAGGCAAACGTACATAGTTTATTGCCTGTACGTAATAGTACAGAATTAATTTATAGATTACAAGCAGTCAGCATCCTGAAGATAATCTTATCTTCCACTTCTGGATTGAATATTCAGATTAGATATGGCACTTCCTCATCGATGTACACGATTGCTCCATATATCCACAGTGATCAGACCCATTAACTCGACATTTTTGTGCCAATGCCTTAATCAACAGTAGATTAGACATTATCATCATGCGAGTTGTATTCAACACCAGGATTTGATTTGTATGTGTGTAGCTTGAAATTGCATGCAGCTGCAGCCTCTTCGACTGTGAGATATATCCATTCCTGTCCAAGGTTTTCAGTGAACTTGGCTTTTTCTAGCTTCGTGATCACTTCGCTTCTTGGGTTTGCTAGCACAAGCTGAAACATTAACAACAGATAAATAATAAATAATTTATCAAATAGATGAAATTATAGAAAAGTTAAAATAATTTAAATACCTTGAGACCTCTTCTATCAACAAACTTCTTGACTTCTTCAAGCATGCTGATTCCACTGGTATCAATGCTTCCAACACCTGTAACATAACTCAGAATAAGGATTGAATTGAAGATACTCATTTTGTTTATCCTTTGTGTTTGTATTGAATAATTGCTTACTGCTCATATCCCATATGACATAGTGCAAGCTAGTTTCTCCTGAGACTTTCAATCTGTCTTCCTCCTCGTAGATCCATCTTGTGATCCTGATAATTAAAATAGCAGACAAGATTCTTTTTAGTTTTGTTCATGATCTAATACAATAAGATCATGTAACGTGTAAACTGAATGTTTAATCAAATACCTTTCTCTTAAATAGCTTGCATTGGCAAAGTAAATCGGTGCATCAATCTGAAGAATTAGAACTCCAGGAACGCTGTTAGCAACCGGGTATTGCTCAATACTTCTATACACCGCAGAGTTCGGAATGTTTCCTAGGACAATCGTTCTAGGCCTTGCAACCAATAGCAGCACTCTTATCAAGGAAATTGTAACCTGCAATCACAACCATCGCTCCCATCAACAATGTTAAACAATTTAGTCAAACAGCAAGCTAATACGCTGGAAAAATTATAATATTACTCACTGCAATCCCCAAGCCAATTTCAACACTGCCAAAGACCACACCAACGTAAGCGCTCATGCATACAACGAAGTCGAATTTGTCAAGTTTCCACAGGTGAAGGGCGGCTTCGTAGTCAATTAGGCCAAGCATTGCAGCAATAATTATGGAAGAGAGTACCACAAGAGGAGTGTAATGGAACAAAGGCGTTAGAAATAACAGTGTCAGCATCACAGCTGTGGCCATTACTATATTCGACACTGCAGTCTTGCATCCTGCGTTGAAATTCACAGCTGATCGAGAAAATGGCCCTGCAATAGTAAGTTATACACAAAAAATCAGTAATTTGACCGTGACCCAATTGTAAACCCACCCAATATGATTGCAGCTCAATATTAATCCTAACAGGCTGAACTGAAATTTGATACCTGCTGTTAAGTAGCAAGATGTGCAAGAGCCTGCAATATTCATCAACCCAAAAGCAATCATCTCTTTGTTTCCATCGATGTGGTAGTTCTTGAACGTGGCAAAGCTTCTACCAACCGCTATGCCTTCCTGTAAACCCCATCGTGGCAAGATGTGCAGGTGTCACATTTAAACTGATTATACATGATAGTATTAAAAACTATTAATTAATTCAAAATATGTTTGAAATTGAGGTTATGCGCATTTATTGTGAAATAAAAATACAAATTCTGAAATATTAATAAATTTTTTTGTTTTTTACTAGAAGATTATATTTATTAAATATTTTTATTTTATTTTTAAAATTAAATAAAAAACAACTAGGTCAAACATATTTTCAATAACGTTATTAGCTAGTGCTTAATTGTATATGTGTCTAAAGGATTGATTGTTATTATTATAAATTAAAAAAAAAAAATTGTTGGGAGGAAGAAATTGCTATATTAAAAACAACAGTTGGTGGAGAAAATAGACATATGGGAATGGGACCCAGTCAGACATTATTGTTGGGATATGACTTGGCAACACACTTTTCTGTATGACTCATGTCACCTCTGGCTGGAAATGAAGAGCGGTTGTGATATGAGAAATTGAACACGACTTACAGCAAGAGCGATGACTCCAGTTATAACTCCAGTTTTAATGGCTGCCATCAGATATGTAGACCCAAAAGCTAACTCTGATAAAGATGGTGGATTCAACCCTTTTTTTAGGTGCCCAATCTGCATAAAATACATGCAATCCAGGAATCGTTTCAACGGCACAGATTAACATAATTAACACCTATACACAGATAGATAGATAGATAGTAATAGTTTGAACGGCACAGATGAGCATAATTAACACTTATTCACAGATAGATAGATAGATAGATAGATAGATAGTTAGTAATAGTTTGAACGGCAGAGGTTAACATAATTAACATCAATACACAAATAACAGATTAACATAATTAACGCCTATACACAGGTAGATAGATAGATAGATAGATTGTTTGAACTGCACAGGTTAACATAATTAAGACCTAGATAGATAGATAGATAGATCTCACTCAACTTACCACTTGGACACCGTGTTTCTCGGCATGAGTCAAGTAAACGAGGACACTTCCCAAAATAACGGACGTCAGAGGTGCGATTGCATTGATCCAAAAGAAAGTTGGCTTTCTCTTGCTCTGCATGCATGCCATGTATCAAAAGTAACTAATTATAGAAAATTATTAATTAGATGTATTAAAATGTAAACATAATTAATTGAGTTAGACTCAATTTAAATCTAAACATAAATTTTTATTCATTAAATTTATATAATTCTATTAAAATTAAAAATTAAAAAAATAATTAATATTATCACTTCAACAACTCCATCTATCATTAAATTGCATAGATTTAATAAAAAGAATTATATTAAATTAAAAAAGTTTAAATCCAGTTAATTACTTACTAACTAGAGAATTTCATTTGGGACAGGAGAAAATATCTTTGGAAAATAATATAACCCTATAATTGTATTCCTATTTAGTTGGATTTAAGTGAAAGCATACCTACATGCAATCTTACGTGTTCCTTTTAACCCTCATTAGTTACCTCATTGACAATGATACAATGAGTAATTTAGATATTTATTGTGAAAAGCCTAATTTCTTGTTGAAAATAAATTATAACCAATCCTGTGATAGCCTTTAGCTTAAAGAAAACCCATTTCAGAAGTCTTATGATTATTGTTATAGGGTGATGGTCTTGATTTCATAAATTATGACAGCAACTAGTGGGTGAATGACATGAAAGTTTAACAAAGGAAATTATAATCCCTCTTTTATTTTTACTTTTGAAAAGAGACTGTAAAAATAAAAAGATACGTATTGGATCTACTTACAAAGTATCTGGTAAGGACGAGGAAGAAAAGGAAACAACAGCCAAGCACTCCACTTTCCCATCTCCACTGCATAAACAACCACCATTATTACATCAAAAAAGAGCTTTAACTTTTAACAGGAAAAGTTACTACGCCAAACTCACAAAAGTCACAGTGGTTTATGAACAAAGCAAATTAACCTGGTGTGTTTGACTAAAAACGGAGCGCATAACGGAGACAAGATCGGTAGCATGAGTGAAACGAACCAGACCAAGAATCCCTTTTAGTTGTTGAAGACAAACCACTGTTGCTGCTCCACCCATAAAACCCACTATCGTTGCGTGGGATAGAAAGTCCACTATAAAACCAAGCCTGCAAATATGAAACGTAATTTATAGCAAAACAATTAATTGTCAACTTGTAAGAAGCATGAACACGGACGGTAAAAAGGACTCTTGAATAAGTTTTTTATTTGTTTTTGCCTTCGATTGCTATGCAACAAGACAATCCAACTGCGATGTTTAAATTGATTTAGAATTAGATTACAAAGATAAATGAGTTAAAGATGACGATCACCTCAAGAAGCCAAGAGTAGCTTCGAAAACTCCAGCGAAGAAAGTAGCGGTTAGAGCCAACTGAACATACAGTTTAGGGTTGTCATTAGGATTCACCTCTTTCCCTAACATGGAAGATATTAGAAGCGACGCAACAGCTACTGTGCCCACTGCCAAATCTTTTGAACTGCCCATCATGGCATATATCAATGGTGGAACAAAGCTGGAATCTGCATTTCTCGAATTTTGAAACAAAAAAGAAAGAAAAGCAGCATAATAACTACTATTATTCGTGTCAAACTTGAATCGTTATTCAAAAACAAAAACAAATTAGCATGGCTGTGCTTACACAATCCAATGATTGGAGGCAAGTTGGCCAAATTTGCATAACTTATTCCTTGGGGAACTGCAAGACTGGCAATAGTAATCCCGGCTATAAGATCAGCCTTGAAGAACTCGAAAGTGTACCGAGGAGCCCATTCAAGGATAGGCACAAAGTACTGCAAGCCTAACAAAAATTTCCTCGAAGCCGGTTGATTCTTGAATTGCCTGAAAGGGTCATCCGGAAAAAAAGTCTCTTTTAGACCAAACTTTAATGACTTGAAAAAAGGTTTTGATGGAGGAACTGAAACTCGATGCGCGCATTCGTAATCAACGTTACCCATTCCAAGTGTTAGAATGACAGGTTTCTTTACAAAGACAAATTATATATAAACTATAAATATTTTTCTCTTTCAATAATATAATATAGTAAGTCTTGAATATATATCCTTTTCGCTACGTGAAGTATGTATGTATATGAATTTATGTCAGTTGTCTGAGGATTAACACTGGTATTTGGCCAAGTTTGGTGACATATATTTTTCAGGCTGGTGAAGGAAATGATTATTCAAGAGAGAGAGGCAGAGCTTGGAAAACTAATGGTGGTAGAGAATTGGCTATTTCATGAGAATAAGGTAAGGGCGGTTGGCTTTATATATAAGGTGACAAGGGGAGAGTGTGCCGTGTGCATGACAAATGAATGAAAGATAATCGATCCACGTGTTACAACTTAAAATAAAAAATGAAAAAAGAAAAAAAAGAGAGAGAAAGAAAAAAAGAAAAGAAAACACGTCATGTGGTCAACTTTTTTTTACTTCTGACCATTCACCTTCCAGTTTGTTTCCTTAAATATTAACATTAGCATTTCCAAGAGGCAAATTTGTTGGAAACAAGTGATCAAAGTGATGGTCATATGCATGGTTATGTCCTTTGATAAAGGATATGGTTAATGGTGAGAAGACATTATTAGTGAAATGTCACAATTATTCAATGAATAATTATATGATTTCGTCCATAATATATGTTTATAAATAAATAAGCAAAGACAGGAAATGAATATCAGAAAAGGATAAAAAGAATACTGTGGAAGGCTTAAGCTTTTAGAGAGAAAAACTTGGAGAAATTATAGAAGCCTTAGTTCCACCTTCTGCCTTTGGGTTTTGGATGTCCCTGCATGCAACCACCAGTCTCACGACGGTATCAACGAATTCCAAAAGTGGTATCAGAGCCGGAATTATTGCAGACGAAGTCCAAAAACGGCCGAAAAATATTCTGCATTTTTCGATCAGATTTGACGTCCATTTGGCAGGTTTCTTGGTCCAGATGTATTCTACTCATCGAGACGAATCCAACGGCACCAATATCGCCGGAAACGGACGTCAGAATCGACCAGAAAAGCGAAATCCGAGAAAACCCTCGAGCCTGTGAACCACACGTGCCCGAAGGTTGAAGACGCGTGGACACCACGCGCACACTAGTCGAAGGCGCGTGTGATGCATGCGCCGATCGGTCCAAATCTGTCCAGACCCGGTTTGGGTGCCGGTTCGATTCGGTTAGTTCGGTTTATTACGGTTCGGTTCGGGTTGGCTCAGACCCGATTCAGGAACAGTTCGATTCGGTCCGATCAAACCCAGATACTGTTTAGTCACCTATCCGGTCTAACCAAACCGTCCGGTCTGGCCATTTCCGGTTCAGTTGAACCGCCAGAATTTAGCAAGCCCGATTCAGGGCCCAAACAAACTTCGATTGAGCTAAAATTTGGTATCCCAAGATTTTTTGACATTCTGGATTGATCTGTGACCTCAGAATTTTGATTTGAGCACTCAAAATTCAAGAATCCTTGCAGATACAAGGATAAAGTATAGAAAAATCAATTTTTACAATATCTCGAATTCCCACAACATCGGAACAAGATTAATTTTATTATTTTTGACTTGTGTGCA
>JAVXUL010000010.1:6406548-6423577 GCA_035590515.1 Trichilia minutiflora | reverse complement strand
ACCGATATGCATGATGGATGCAAAAGTATGAACAGTAAATGCGGTGAAGTTATAATTATACCCTTAAAGTACAATCATGGGTGTGATAAGATGAGTGAGCTCTCAAGGATGAGAGGGCTCTGAGATGATGAGAGGGCTCTCAGGGGATGCGCTCTCAAGGATGAGAGGGCTCTTAGGGAATAAGAGAAGGGCTCTCAAGGATGAGAGGGCTCTCAGGAGATGAGAGGAAGGCTCTCAAGGATGAGAGAAAGATCTTCTCAGTCAGGATCAGAGAAGGATCCTTCTATTTCTAAAACAAACTTTTCTTATTTGATCGGGAAATGGCTTTTTATAAGCGTTTCCTACAGACGACATCAGCTGTTGATGCCAAAAAACATCCAACGACTTTCGTACACCAAACAACAAAAATCTCCGATGAGTTTCTTGCACCAAACAAGGAGTAGTTCATGGTGGAGGAGCGGCGTTTGATATTGTGGCTGGACTTGGATGGCTCCTAAGTTGCCTACATACCCCTCTTCTTCTCTCTTTTCTCCTTCTTCTTCCTTTTCATGGTTCTCTCTCTCTTCTGGTTCTTTTTCTTCTCATTTTTTCTCTCTTTCTTTCAACAGGGGATGAAACCACACGTAGTTCTCTTTAGGGTAAGAGGATGATGATTTTATAGGGGAGATGGTGATATTGCAGGTTAGGGTAATAAGGTGATAATTCTAAGAAATCATAAGGTGATTGTCATTAAATAGGTAAGAATCACTCTTATGTAGACCTCAAATCACTATCAACAGGTATAATATTAATTATTTATTTAATTATTTTTAAAATAATATTTAATATATATATATTGTATTATTTCATAGTATAATATATGATCGTATGATTTAATAATAATTAATTAATAAGAAGAAGAATTAAATAATAATTTGATTAAATTTAATTAAATATTTTTGAATCACATATTGTATAATAATATTAAATTTAATTTAATTTAATATATAATTAAATATTATTATATCTTATATAATAATATTAAATAAAATATTTTTAATAAATATTTAAATAAAAAAATATGAGCATGCATGCACTGCTGAGTGGGAAGTGCATATAAATAATTTTTTAATTAAAATATAAATATATCTAAATAATTATATTTATTATATAATTAAATATGAATATTAAAATATTATCTATTATTAATAATTGTATATAATATAAATAAAATATAATAATTTAAAAAATAAAATAACTTGCTAGTGTCATGCTTATACTGCCTATTACGCACATTTTTCAAGTGTGTTTGTTATATGCACATTGAAAAACATGAGTAAATATTTTTTAAGGGTATTTTTATTTAAAAACATATTATTTTTAATAAAATTTTATTAAGTGATTTTTTTTAATACAAACTATAAATAGCGGATATTTTTGACTAAAATCCTAATTTTCTTTTACTTTCCAAGAAAAAAAATTGCATCAGCGATGTTCGGTCGTCTTACGTGAATATGCTCAAAGTTGACTGCATCACCTTGTTAAACTGAATGGTGGTAGATATTCAAAGTTTCTAATGCGCTCTATTAATTTGCCCAGATGAGTAAAATTGTTTTTTTCCTCTATCGCTTGATATTCAAGATAGTACACAATAGATAGTTTGTTCATATATAGTAGATTCAAAGTTGTAGATTTTTATTTATCAGAATTCAGAAACAGAGGTTTAGATGACTAGTACATAAATCCTCTCAAGCTCATTCTTCAAGGATCAGTGCGAGCAAAGTGTTTGATTTAATGTATTAGAAGTTTTTGAAGCTATGAAGTCCCTTTTCTTTTGGGCTAGGAAGTTTGGACTCATGCACTGCATATGGATGCCTTCCAGTTTCTTAGTAATTTGTCAGTCACTCTCGATAAGCTTTTCACAGTATGGAAAGGAAGAAGAAAAGAATCTACAGAAGGACCTAGTAGGTTTGATTGATAAACTGCTAAGCAAGAGCACAGCAGAAAAGACTGAATAATTTGGGACAATTTTTTTCAGCTTTCTATTCAACGAAAATGTGGTGCAAAATTATCAAATTATGTGGATATATCTCTAGGTTCTAAAATAAAAATAATTTCTTATATTACCATTGATGTATTAACATGAAATTAGAAAGTGGAGTGGTCCTAGATTTTTGTAGGATGCAAATAGGTCTTGGATTGCTTTGGATGCATATATAACAAAGAAATTGATATATGATCAGATATCGATAGAATTAATTGATGATCTGGAAAAAATCACACTGGATAAATTTCTATTGACAGATAACAAATATTTGTGTTCCTACATCTTTCACCCATAATGCTTGCAAGTCATTTGCCACGGGCTTTAGGGAACACATTCAACAAAATCATGCAGAAAAAACCAATCAAAAAGAAAGATACGGATCTAAATAGGGGGGTTTCAATTCAGATCTTTGATTATGGAATCAGAAAATATCGAACACTTCAGTTTCTTTGATTGGATCTTTGATTGTTTGTTACTTATCTATGTTGGCCACATATAATTTTGTTGCAATGGTGAGGAGAGATGCTTTTTTAGTACCTGTCTCCATGATGCTGCAATCACAAAAACCAATATTACATTGTGGTTAGATGTTGAGTGATTACCATTAACCTTCATACTATGCACTAGGACTCTAGAAGACATATATTTTCTTCCTTTGTAATGTTTTTCCTCTTTTTGTAATTCAAATAGAGTATTGGGATATTGAATTTTATATATACTCACATCATATGCAACAAGTGATCTGCAGTAGTTGGTGCTAGTGAGCACGGTGCTGGTCGTGGATCCACACTCACTGTCTTTAAGTGACACTGTTGATCGATCAAGCTTCATTGGCCATGGATATTGAATATATTGAGCCGCAGCTCCCAAAATCGAAGACGATCTCTGCATCCTCACAGCCCTTGGGATGTTTCTTCCCTCCATGGAGACCCTCCGCCGGCTTGGCTGTCTCTCAAATGAATCTGGCCTTGACTTGGGTGCACTCTGTGATCGGACTTTGGCTCTTGAAGACTCTGTATTGGCCATGTAATTAGGGTATAATAGGTAGTCACAAGACAAAGATTCTGCATAGTCAGGCCTAGGAAAAGCAAAAGGAACCAGTGATGGGTCTGGTTTTGACACAGCAGAATAGTGTTGTGGACTGCTCTGTGCCGTGCTATAGGAATGTTCCTCAAAATGACCACTGCAGGCTCTGGGACTCATGTTAGTCAGAGAGGATGTTAATAGTGCAGGTGCTGGAGAGAACTCATAATTATCTTGCTTTGCGTATGCATGATGTGATGCAAAATGTGCGGAGAATCTGTGTTCTGCTGTTTCAGTTAGTGGATGGCTTGAGTAGCTATTTCTACCCTTTGAACTTCCCTTTGATTCACCATGATCCATCTCTACTATCTTAATGTTATCTTCCATGCCTCTATCAATCTCCTGTAAGTATTAGAACCAGATTGTAAGCTAATGTCAATAAATAATTAACAAAAGAGAGAGACATTCTTCTCTGGGTTGATAAGGAAATCAGTGGAGAGTGTTTTAGTTTCTAGTTTATGGAATTAGTACTGAATATTACTGTCTAATCAAAACTGCTAACAGATCTGACTAGAATGGTAAGATGTGGGGTGTGTTTGATTTCTAACTTTAGTTCCATTTGATTTGCAGATTTTGAGGGAAGACTGTATCATGAGTAGGAAGTTTTGGCCCGAGCATGTGATCTTACCGGATATGCATTTCTACACCGATTTTCCTGTGTTGATTTTCTGTGGACTGATTGCCTCTGACTAACTGGTTGCTTTTCTTCGGTCATCCGGATTCTCTGAGCTCGGGCTCTAGCCTGTACTGTAACCAATGCCTGCATGCACCTTAGTGTAGCCATGGCCTGTTTTCTCACTAGGTGACCTCTTACTAATGCTTGCAGCTTTACTAATCCTTTTAATGCACACAATGCCTTTCTTGCCTGAAACAACACCAATAATACTATGGAAATTTTCATGATGGAAACATTTTGGATCTTTAACATTGAGAGGTGAATTCAAGAGTTACGAACCAAACAAGCACGGAAGACAGATTGAATTTTTATGGCAGCAGCCTCTTCAGTGGCGCTGGTTCTTCCCGTGGCAGCAGTGGTTAGCCTGATGACAGCAGCTGCAGCCTGTGCAGCTGCCACAGCTGCATCAGCAGCGGCAGCAGTAGCTGCTGCAACAGCCAAGGCGTGCTTCTTCTGCTCATCCTCATTATTTACTGTAGGAGCCTGCATAGCTGGCTGTGTCGGGGCACCTGGTTCTATAGAATTCAAATCCCTGGGAGCTGCCATTGCTGTAGCTGAAGATCTTCGAAAACTCCATCTCCTTTTTTCCTTGGGAGTTGTTGGTAGGATCATAGGAGTTGTTGGATTCTCAGTGGCATTTGAAGGATTCTGATTACTCGTACATTTTTCCTTATCTTTGTCTTTCTTCCCTGTCAAGAAACTTCTAAGCCATTTGCTTGTCTTCCCCATCCCTGTCAAATCCTTCTAAGCTGCCATTCTATCACACAGGATCAAATATAGATAGAAGACTGTAACAACTGATAATTAGATCTCCCCTGATGTATCTTGGATAAATAGCTTTTAACACTACTATTGTCTGTCTTATTAGATTAGAAATTAATTGCTCTTGTTTGAAAGCTTGATCTTACTGTTATATTATTTCCCATGTAGTGACCACCATTGTCAGAGAAGGTTTGGCATTTTTGTACTATGTTTATTGAGGCCACTATGATAGAAAAGAAACAAAGAGGAAGCTCCCTAGTTAAGCCACCTGTCACTCTCTTGGAAGATAATTTGCATAGATTCCTTGCTTTTGATGTAAATTTTTTAGTACCCATCATAACCTTGCTAGTCAATCTCATTCTGTTATTGTTATCAAGGATTCTAATGTAATTTAAATGGTAGCTTAGCTTTTTATTCTTTATTTTATCTTATTTTTCTTATGGGTAAGATGGTATTGGTTAACTTGGGATGGAGAGGTTCAGAAACCACGTGAAAATAGGTAGAGAACATGCAGACTCCTTGTAAAATACTCTATTTTTAGGATAGAAGAGCTGTGGAAAAGAGGTCAGGAATTTAGAAATTGTAAAGATT
Organism: Trichilia minutiflora; assembly: GCA_035590515.1. NCBI lineage: Eukaryota > Viridiplantae > Streptophyta > Magnoliopsida > Sapindales > Meliaceae > Trichilia > Trichilia minutiflora. Next base: position 6,418,439 of record JAVXUL010000010.1, on the reverse strand, counting down.
GTGGGTTGTGGGCTCCATCCAGAAATGTCTGCTTAGGGGTCTGTGGAATGTGCACATGCCCATTTGATTCTAGCTTGGATGATCCTTGTCTTTAACTCCCAGGTGAAGCTCACCTTCGATACTAACACCTTGTACGTGTCAAATTATATTAACATGTCTTTTAAAGTGCACGTTAAAAAACAAATTTAGGACGTGAATCTCATTATATCTAACATATCTAAAATTACAAGGATGCATTGTATAACAGGACCCATTACCAAATCATCTCCTTCTTCCAAGTTATCCTTTCCTGGAATCTGAAGAGGGCGTGGGTCCTATTGCTTTGACATCTCTCTACAGGATACACTGGTATGTGATGAAGAGAATTTAATTCAGGGCAGTTGTTGGGGAGACACGTCAACTAATGTGAATAGATTACTCTCTGGCTTTGCTTAGAATGAGAAGTATATTGAGGACCACTGCTAGCTACAGTGTTATGAGTTAGGGAAAAAAGGTACATAGCTTTCATGAATTAAAATTAACCCTAAAAGGCATTTATTATTGCTTAAGATTTTAGACCTATCAAGCCTTTTAAGTTGAGAAAGGCATCCTAAATATGTTCAACTTGTGCTGGTTTAATTTATAGTTTCTGTAATTATCTGTAAGTTTCTACCTATAATCATCTAACGAATTTTTACCCAATTTATTGCAGATCCAATCCATGCCAAAACATGCAGGCATCCAGGAAATGAAATGGTTATTTCCAAATTCATCGAAATGCAGAGAAATCTGCAAGTTCATCCATTACACATGTTTTTCCATATCATTAAGATTGTACCAACACGCAATTAAACAAGTTTTCTTTTATATTTGAATGAAATCATTAGGGGTGTAAAACGGATCAGATCGGACTTAATCGATTCGGATCGTTTCGGATTAAATATTTAAACGGATTAGATCGAGTTAGCCCGTTTAATAAATGGGTTGATATTCTCAATCCTAACTCAACCCGTCAGGTTAACGGGTTAAACGGACCAGTCCGTTTATATTAAATAAATAAATAATAATTAAATTTTTTTAAAAAAATTAAAAAATTATTTAAAAAATTAATAAAAAAATAAAAACACTATAAATATATAACAACAAATATTTTTAATTTAATTTTTTAAAATTAAAATTTTATTATTATAAATATATAATAAATATTTAATTTAAAAAAATATTTTTAAATATTTAATTAATATAATCGGACCGACCCATTTAATCTACGGGTTAAATAGATTTAAATCTTTTTACCTGCAGATTAAACGAATCGTTCCGTTTAATCCGTGAGTCAAAAATTATTGATCCTAACTCATTTAATTTGCGAGTTAAACGGATTGATCGATCGGGCGAATCCATTTTAACAGCTATAGAAACGATCAACTTCAAAGTCCTCTGGGCCTGTTGATTTACTGTGGTCGTCAGCGCGTGAACACTGAAATAATGGGATTTGGCATCTTCTTAACCATCATAGATGAGATGATTAATTCTTGTCATTGCTGTAACATTTTATTTTAATTATAAAAAGATTAGCTGGCATTCACATGGCGTGTTTATATGCTTCCCCTTTGACTATGTTGTTTGGTTGAGGGAAACGTTATACCAGTTGGGTTTGTCTGTTTTCTTTCCCCAATCCATAATCTTAATTAGTTTGTATATTATCTGCATCATTGTATGAGTATCCTTCAGAAATTTATTAGGTGGTCAATTTTCTGTTCCCCATAACATTTGTGGATCAATTTGCTTGGATAACTGTTGATGATGCTGAAATTTTGATACCATATTTACATTATTACGAATATCATAGCAACGATCAATAGCGATCACGATAACTAGGGTTATCCTAGTTTGCTTGTAGAATTGAGAGATTGAAACCATGACCACGTTGGTGGAATCAAAACATCAATTTGATCTTTCAGGAATCAGAGAACTAACGGTCTATGTTTTCCCATAATATAATATTTAATCAATTATGTAAACAGTCAATGTCCCTTCATAAACATTCTATTATACAGAAATTAAAAAAAATAATTTACTTATTTTTCTCTGGATAATTTATTAGTTGATTTATGGTTTGGCGGTGGCATTAAATAATCAGAAAATTAAATGTCTGTGTAAAAGAGAATCTCATACTTAACGTGCAAATTTTACATTATTTTGCGTTTACTCATCAAATGGACAATAAAAGATTTGTGCATGCATGTGTTGTTATGTGTAGGATTTGGATTGCTCATTAGATTGGAGATCCTTCTATCTTTTTGTTTGCAAGTATGCCTCTTCTCCCTCTCTTTTTCTCTTTATAATCTTAAAAGAGTTTCACGCGCGTTTACTCATCACATGGACTGTTGGGCCTTTTCCCTTTATTGGTTTATCCATTTCTGTGCTACGGGACAAAGAATAGGTGGTGTATTTTATTACACCTTCAATATCATTTACTGCTTAATTTTCAAGCTTCCATTTAATTCCTATGGTGATTGTATTTTAATTTTTAATCTTTTAAATAGTTGATATCATATCTGATTTTTACTCAAATAGCCTGTTATTATTCAAGCAGTATTATAACACATGCAGTTCCAATTTAGCCATTTCTTTAGTAATATACACAAAAGAAAGAAATGATAAGAAGATTGAAATATTAACTGAAAAAACAAATTCTTATTAACCAACAAAAACTATATTATGAATAGATTTAAGCCAAATCATGTACAATTGACTTGGTCTTGCCTATCAAAAACTGAAATTTTCAATAACCAGGGACAAGTGGACCATGTTTCATCCTTGAGAGAACCGATTTTCTTGGATCTTGCTGAGCTTGCTCTCTCATGTTAACCTTCCTATCATTTTATATCTTTCGATTTGGCAAGGTGAATCTTCTGTTATTGCTCCCAAAAACACTGGCATTCTTTTTTATTTATTTTTTTGCTCATTACAGTTTTATTTATTAAATAACTAAAAAAAAAATTATTTACCCAGTTACGACGGAGCTTCTCTTTCGTTTTATGAGCCAGGTTTCTGAATCAGCATCTACTGAATTTTTATTGCTGAAAACTTTTGTTGAATAACGTGGGAAGATGCAAGGACGTTATCTGGTGGAGCAATAACAGAATTAAAGGTAAACACAAAGACGCAGGTGTGAAAAGAGAACATTTAATTTGTGAGATGTTGCCAATCCATGCGCATTTGTTTGATTGTAGGGAAAGACTTAATTTATGAATGAGTGAGATACTGAATCAATACAATAATTTCATTTTCATTGAAAACCTAAGCTTAGGATCTTCCGTCTCAATCCATGCATGGCTTCTTTCATCGTAGCATTGATATCTCAATTGTAGGGGCAATCAACTTTGGTGCAACAATTAATGCAATAATTATTGTGATGAAAGCCTTTTGTATTGACCTTATATGGGGAGAAATTATATGCCTGACAGTGTGTCCAAAGAAAATAACAATTATGGTGTATCATTTAGGCTTAGAGTTGCCCTTTGTAATTTATGATAGTGTTTGTCAGAATAAAATTTATTTGTATATTTTAAATTGACATGACCCTTTTCGTAGAAAAATAAATCTCTAGATCGAAAATTGAACTTCAATTGACGTTAATAAAAAATTCGGATTAACTCAAGAGAGTTGGCTTAGACAAATGGGCTAAGTAATGGGCCTAGAAAATCACTCACCAGTCCATAAATATATGAGAAGGAACTACCAACCAAGCCCAAACTCTTAGCACACCAGGCACGTGCAATGGTAATGCTAGTGGAGCGGACATATTGGACTATTCGTGTCCTAATTGAATTCTTGTTGTGCACAATTTCTATGCAGTTTCGTTTAGACTCTTTAGTCGAACTGAATCTCCGGAGGAAACAACCACGAAAATACAACTGAATCGAACCAAACGATAAAAGTGCATTGACATTGCTCAGAGATTGAAGACTTCACTCATAATTCCATTGAATAATCAGAACTGCTTGTGTTCGTTGATTCAGAAAAGATTAGATTATGGCTGGAATGTTGCCTGGAGTTGGAGTGCCCGAACGGAGGAAGACGAATAAACAGCACCGTCAAGAGTCTCTGTTCAGCCGCGGTGAAATCCCTCTAACCGAACGCCATGAGCCATTGATAACAACCGTTAGCAACTTAGATGAAACCGCACTGAGAGCTCGCCGACGTCTCGAGCAGAAGCTTGGCAACATGTATCTTTCTACCAGGTAATTTGTCCTGATATTCTTTATTTTCACTGTCTATTGCCTTGTGTACATAAGCGTGAGATTAAATAGTTGTTGGCATACGGATTATTTGGAACTAATCTGTTTGCTGTAGAAATTATTAGATTTCCCGGCGTCAACTGTTGCAATAGACCAGTTTTTCAATTATGACAGAGGATTCGAATACTGAAACTCTGTATATTTGTGGGTGGGTGGGTGGAGTTGTATTATTGAAACGGGTATCTGCAGAAATGTAAAATGAGTCCTTTTGAACCGTGTTCATTATGATTTAAGATTTAAAATTAGTAATTTCCAACCGTGTTCATTGTGATTTAAGATGTACAATGAGTCCTTTTGAAACACGTTCATTTGTGATTTTGATATGATTTGACTAATCAATTACATAATTTTCATCTTGCAACATTTACAAACTCTAGTCCTAAGCACACAAGTGTTATTAGCATCTGAAACCATAATCAAAATTCATCCACCTGTAATTGCTAGTAAACAAATGCGGCTATTCTGTCAAGTTTCAGTTTAAAAGTCCGAATTTTGCGATGTGCTTAGGACTAGAGTTTCTTAATGGTTGAATATTGATACAAATAGTATACGGTTGCATCGTTATTATCTTGCCCATTCAAACACTTATTAATGCTATTTCATTAGCTTTTATATATATTTTTGCCAGTTATCTTGTTTCGTATATATCAATATGTTCAAAATTCTTGACAAATATGAGTCCATAGGACCATAACGCTGTCACTTACTTGCAGGTCAGGTGAGTTGCCGCCCAATAGAAGTAACGGCCACAATCATATATCTGGCACAAAGGATAAGCGCTTAGCCTCAAAATTATTAGGGAGGCAGTGGAACTTGAAACTCAAAAGATGTAAATCATATAAGAACATTTGTTCTGTTTGCTTAGAAGATTTTCAGGTGCCACAACAGGCCATGAAACTCTCATGTTCTCACAAGTACCATTCAGAATGCATTCTTCCTTGGCTTGCAACCCATCCTCATTGCCCATACTGTCGAACCCCTGCCCTGCAGTTATGATAGAACCCTTCTTCTTTGTGGAAAAAAGCCAACTGTCCCTTTGTTCTCATTGAGATATATGAAGAACGCAAAGACTAGGATTTAAGTAGCCCACTCTAGAATTATCTTACCATGTATATTGCATTTCCTATCACCGTGGATACTAAGGAACTATTCCATTATTGTTTACAGAGATTACTTCAATATGCATGATCCAAGTTGAAATCAAATATATGTGGTAGGGAAAGCAAAACCAGAAGCTTTCGTAACGTAGGTTATCTACATAAGCTTTCCATGTTATGATATCTAACGTGTAATTCACCGGCCTTTGTACATTCCATTTTATGAGTATGCTTTGCTTTGTGGGCTACCCTAATGAAATGAACAAAATCAATGACAATTGACCGAGTAATTCGTTTCACTGAGGGATGGTACTGCAAAATGTTATGCGATAAGGTCTGCCGCTGTGAGAATTATGAAGTTATTGGTGAAGATTTTGGGTAATTGTTGGTTATAGTGAATTTTTCTTGTTGTTCAGAGTACTGGGCAATAAATGGATGTCATCAAATTTGATTGCCCATACAATCGAGATATCAATGCTACGATGAAAGAAACCAGACGTGGATTGTGAGGGCAGAAGCTAGCTTAGGCTTTCAACGAAAATGAAATTATTGCATTGATTCAGTATCTCACCCTTCATAAATTGTCTTTCCCTCCAAGCAAACCAATGCGCATGGATTGGCAACATCTCAAATTAAATGCTCTCTTTTCACACATGCATCTTGTTTTTACCTTTAATTCTGTTATTGTTGCTCCAAATAGTGTCCATGCATCTTCCCACGTTCTTCAACAAGAGGCAGTAAATCTTCGCTAGATAGTGATTCAGATTCACCTTGCCAAATTGAAAGATGTAAAATGATAGGAAGGTTAACATGAGAGAGCAAGCTCACCAAGATCCAAGAACATCGGTCCTCTAAACGATGAAACGTGGTCCACTTGTTCCTGGTTATTGAATTTTCAGGTTTTGATAGGCTAGACCAAGTCAGTTGTTTATGATTTGGCTTAAATCTATTCATAATATAGTTTTTGTTGGTTAATATGAAGTTATTTTTTCAGTTAATATTTCAACCTTCTTATCATTTCTTTCCTGGTGTATATTACTAAAAAAATGGCTAAATTGGAACTGCATGGGTTGCACTATACTACTTGAATACTAAGAGGCTATTTTAGTAAAAATAAGAGATGATACAACTATTTAAAAAATAAAGAATCAAAATCAAAATCAAATACAACCATCGTAGGAATTAAATGGAAGCTTTAAACTTAAGCAGTAAATGATATCGAAGGAGAAATAAAATAGGAGAATCCACACCTATAGAGGGAAACTGCCCAATAGTCCAAATCACACATGAAACTCTTTGAGATTATATATTGCTTTTCCATGAAGATCCTTATACATATATTTGTAAGCTTGTCTACCTGTTGCATATCAGAGCTTGCTCAAAAAATTCACTGGTATAGCTGATTCCATATCACTTTTGTTCAATATATTTCTTGCCAATCATATACCAAAAATGACTTCCTTCACTGTAATGGCTTCTGTGAAATTTGCAGTCCCTTAAAGATAGATAACGTTAGCTCGTTCATTATACGGGAGGCATCCCCATTCATTATACAGAAGTCATTTTGCACAGCACAAACCAAAACACAAAAGTAGTGCACTTTCCTAATGTGCTGTAGATTGTTATAGATAAAGTTGTAAGCATAAGCAGCCACTTTCAACCATCCAATTACTGTTAATCTTTTTCCTCTAGTCAGCAGTTTCTATTTCAATTTGGGCCATTTTATATCCCATCAATTGAACTTCACATAATATGATCAGTCCAATTCTTTTGTTCCACTGAAACATGGGATGATCTTGTTGTATTTGAAGTCCGATCCAGTTGATAGAAGCAAATGTCAGCTTCCGGAATCTCTGATTTTAGTTCCCTTTTTCATTTGTATTGTTGGCATGAGCACAGGACAGCGGTCTTTTCAAAAGCTGCCAACAAAATTCTTGCACAAAGTCCACATTTTGTTCCTTTTCTAAGCCGCATATTGCTGCAAACCCAAGTCTGTGGCAACACCAACGTTTAACCGGCGCCTAAACCCCCAACGAAAAATTTAACCATTAATGATATATTTATTATATTGATAATTGCATTCAATCAAGATGTCCTTTTCTTTGACTTAGTCCGGGGTGGTGAAAACAATGAATTGCAAAGAAAAATTTCGGAAATGAAATTGATTTGTTGACTTGGAAGAAATCAATTTCTATGTTATACGCTTCAAATCCGAAATTGTTTTGATATTCCTCCCATGTTATTATTCAAAAGTTGGACGTTAGACTATGCTATCATATTTTCATCAGTTAATTGATTTCTTCAAGTCAATAAATCAATTTTGAATAATAACACGAGAGGAATATAAAACAATTTCACATTTGAAGCATACAAAATAGAAAAATATTCAGAATTTAGTAGGGAAATTTGATTAAACCTTTTAACACCAATTATCAATTTTTCCTTCATTGATTTTTCAAAACTACGGTGTTTGATAATTCTATATAATATTACACACGTTACTTAACATGTGAACATGATAATCTAAACTGACTTCACTTCAATCGTCTGACTCAGGTTTGGAATTAAATTCGGCTACACGCACTAAACTCGGGCGGTGCCGTCTTCAAATCATCTAGAATCCGCAGGCTAGTTCATTTGAAGTTCCAATTTTGGGCTCAAATGTCCCATATGCCTCCCAACTTTTGAGCTTCACCATTAATATACTCATTAACTTTTTAAATTTTAATATTTCTCCATTAAGTATATGCAAGGACCTACTTTTATTAAGTTTATTATAATACTATTTTCATTCAAATTGGACCAATTCATAGGAGAAATCTTCTCCTCTCTAGACGGAAAGGGGTTGAATATAAAATTATAAGACAATTAGTCGTTTTAAAACAATTTTTAATATCTGCATCAAATTTTATATACCAATTAATAATAAATTTTAAATCTCTTGTCAAGATCGTCGTCAAAATTACCACCTGATATACAGTTATTATATTGTAAATCTACGGCGACGTGGTGCAATATGGTTGGTTAGTGAACTCTCCAACTTCCAATGACAAGTTATTTAACTAGTGCATGGATCTATTTTTTTATGTCAGCCACGTTAGCCTTTAAATTCCAGGCCTTGTCAAATTTATCTGTTATGGAAGACCTTCGATTTTCAAACTCAATCAAGAACTCATTAAATACAACTTCTCACCAGTCTATACCCCGCTCGCTCGCTCGCTCTCACCATGGCTTCTGTTAATGTCATTACTCTTCTTGCAATTCTCTTCGTTTTGCAGCCTTTGACTGCCTCGAGCAATTTCTTGTCTCCTCTTCTGCCGCCTGGTTTGGGTTTGTTTCTTGCAAACTTTCTTATTAGATTGTCGCGTGATTCTTAATTCTTGATGTTCTTATTACTTTATGGGTTGAGATTTTATGTCTTTTTATCAAATGGGTTAATCTTGAATTTATATATCTTACGTTTATGGATTGAGATTTAATGATATCGTAAAAACGTTGGTATTTTTTTCGGTTACAGAGAATGTATGCGACAAAGTGAACTGTGGAAGGGGAAAGTGTAAGTCTTCACAAAACGGCACTTTATTTTATGAATGTGAATGTGATGCTGGCTGGAGGCAGGCTACTGTCAATGCTACTCTCAAGTTTCTCCCTTGCATAGTTCCCAACTGTGAGCTCAATCTCTTCTCTTTGTGTAGGTCATATATGTGTGTTATATAAATATAATTTTTGTTAGGTATTTGCATTGCTTGTTATATTTATGATGATCCCTGAACATATTCACATCTTGTATTCTCTCTGTTTGTGTTATTTGTTTGGTGAATCTTATAAGGTTGAAGTTCAGTTCAATATCGGTTTGGGAATTTTTGTGGAGTTCCATTTAAATTGGGATGAAATATTGAATTAATCCTAGCCAATTTATGTTGGTCCTGTTTTATTTGATTTTAAGAGGGTAATATGTGAATACTTTGGGAGTACAACTTTGCTTAGGATACAAAACATGGCAATATTTAGCTTCACAAGTAAAATGGCGTCAAAGAGTTTACCCAGAAATACAATATTTGCATCAACAAGAAATATCTATGTAGAACCAGATTTCTTGGTCTTATTTATTTCAAGTTGGTGGTACGTGTTAATCATAGCCTAATTTAATTTGGTTGGGACTCATCACTCGTGTTTGGTGAGATTTGATCTTGTTTCTTTAGAGTTATGTATGAACTCTTCAATAGATGTTGCTTAATATCATATCAAAGTAAACGACTGAAACTTCAATATCTTTTTCAATTTCAATTCTATAATAACGAGCCAATTTCATGGTTTTTGATGATGATATTGTGGCTTTTTAGGTACGCTCAATAATGCTTGCACGGAAGCACCATCCCCTGTTCAACAGAAAGCAACCACAGATAATGAGTCGATCTTTAATTGTAAGGACGGTCACACATTTACAGTATTAACTTAGTATTTTAAATCATCATGTGGTATTGTCATACTAATGCATCAGTTTTATTGTTTTAGTCTGCCGTTGGATTGATTGTGGTGGTGGTTCATGCAAGTCGACATCCATGTTCAACTACACTTGTGAATGTCCTGTGGATTATTACAATATTCTTAATGCCTCTATTTTTCCGTGCTTCAAAGAATGTAAGATCACTTTCTGACTTCTTGCTCAAACAAACAAGAAACTGCTTTCAAATATGAGATATATTAGTTGATTAGGGAAAATAATTTGCGAAAGATGATGTCTTAGATCCACAAGTTTGAGTGTAATGAATTACATTTATAATAAACTAACTTTTAGGTTTGGGATGGAATTATTGATTTTAAACTGAATTTGATGTTATTTTAAGGTGCAATCGGAGTGAACTGTAAAGACCTTGGGATTTTAATGCCATCTTCTCCACCGCCAGCTACTGTATCGTCTGACAACAGTGAGAATCAAGGTTAGTTTAACAGGATAGACTTGCATAAAGAACTCCATTCTTTGATATCCATTATGAAAATATGAAACCACACAGCAATCCAAGTCCTTTCACTTACAATAGCATTTTAAGAACACTTTCTCTCACATGCAACGCTGCGTTGATGCATAAACTGATTTCTCTTCCGCCTATTTTTTTGTTTTGCAGCTGCTTCAAATTTACTAGTAAATGCCCATTGGTTGATACTCCTGGTGATGTCCCTGGCTTTGGTTTGGGGATAAATGGGGAGCCGATGCTCAAGGTTTGGTCTGCAGATTCTATGAATTTTTGTGATTACGTGTTTGTTCTGTATTAATTTGATCCTCCAGGTATGCTTAGATTAGCTGTTGGTTGTTCTATTTAAAATTTCCAGGTGATACATAAATGAGTAAACCACGCACACATATATTTTGATGGGAAATTATTCTTGTACCAGATTGTCTTGTATCATTTAATAAATAATTTACTTTTACCTCTTTGTTAAGTCAATCCTTTTTTGCTCATCTTTTTCCTTATTAAAAACTACATAAATATAAGAAAAAATTAATCCCTTCTTAATCCCAATATTGCCAAGATTTTCAGGATCACATATAAATAATTTATCAATATTTTTAATGGAACACAGCACAAAAATTTATTTAAAAATTATATTTTCCTTTTAAAATATTTTTTATTATATATTTATCTATCAAGTCACTTCAAAATATTATATCTTTAAGAAATACGTTAATTTAGGAAAAAAATGAAACTGGATAAAACCAATCTCTATGCCAATAAAAGATGTTTAAATTAATACATATGATTATTTAATTAATATTGTTTATTTAATAAGGATAAACAATAATCATAAAAATAAAATTAATAAGTGGGTGCTATTCTTTGAGCGTGTATACATTAATATATGGAGTAAACCATCACCATCATCATTGTCTACCAACTTTGAAAGCCCATACAGTAGTATAATGGTCTTGAGACTAGAGGGCCCCCACGTGTTCCAGCTAGTCATTTTTGGCCCATTTATATTATTGAACTGAGTCCACAATCCACATGCTATCGGTACAAATGAATGGTGTATGGTATCTACTATGTATGATTTTCTCCCTTCCTACTCTGCCAGTGATATCCCTTGGGTGCTTGCTTGCTTGCTTGATTGATTGATTTAATGATTGATTGAAGTATTGGGTGCCAATGACTCGTATCTCATCCGTTCTCATGTTGAAAGTTTGGAGCCTAAAGCTTGAATGCCTCTAAGCTAAAACCTGACCTAAACCATCCCATCCCATTAATAGAAGAAAATCTTGTTTCATATTTCTTAACCAAAATCTAGACCGGCGGCGTATGGTATGGATTCATAAGAACATCATATACACTTATAATAATAAATAGACATGTAACATATCAAATAATCAAGGTTATCGTAATTTTAATTAAAATTATTTTTTATTTAAAAAATTAGAACCTAAAATTAAAACATACAAATAAAATATAAAAACAAAATTTTTAATAATATATAAATAATAAAATATTTAAAATATTTTTATAAATTAATAAAA
>JAVXUL010000010.1:6380315-6395003 GCA_035590515.1 Trichilia minutiflora | reverse complement strand
CAACTTTTTATTTATTTATTTATTTTTTAATAAATAGAAAGCACTGAGTTACTGACTCGGAAGAAACATATCTCAGGCTTTCTCTGTAACCAACGCCACCTTTAATTACAACATTTGTTTGTTTCGCATTCTTCAATGATGAAAAAAATGAACCCTGTACTCCATTTTTCTTTAATCCCAAAGAAGCCGTCTCTTTTTCCACCCCCTTGTCCTGGTACTCGTGTTTATGTGTATTAGTGGTGGAAGTAGGAGAATTCTACATCAAGATGAGGCTCATTCTGTGGTTATATTTTCAGTTATGCCATTAGAAAACCATCGTTGTACTGTTTGATCCTTAAATATGAACAAACACGCGGCGTTCGGTTTGTATAATTAGTTAGAAATGGAATATATTATTCATCCAATTACGCTTGATTTCTAATTAATGGATCTTTGTTTCCTTTGCGTAAAAACAGAAAATACAAACTTAGAATTTTTTTTTTTTTTTATTTGTGGTGTATGTAACACAATTACCCAATTATAAAACCACAAATGAAAACAAATTTTCGCTAACTAATTCCATGACCAATCGGTGTCGTTCTTTCTCTGTGCAGTACTGTCGTAACAACAACGGCAGCATCAACAACAGCCACCACCACCCGCACAATGTAAGCTTAAACTTCCGGACACCCGTCACAAGCTCCGCTACTCCCGCCGTCGCAACCGGTGGGAAGACTGTGGGGCGGTGGCTGAAAGACAGAAGAGAGAAGAAGAAGGAAGAAACCCGCGTTCACACTGCACAGCTTCATGCTGCGATATCCGTGGCGGGTGTTGCGGCAGCTGTTGCTTCCATTGCTTCAGCCTCCGCTGCGGCTTCTGCGTCTGGGAAGGACGAGCAAATGGCCAAGACTAACATGGCCGTAGCATCTGCTGCTACTCTCGTGGCAGCTCAATGCGTGGAAGCGGCAGAAGCTATGGGAGCGGAGCGAGAGCATTTGGCTGCCGTCGTCAGTTCCGCTGTTAACGTTCGTTCAGCCGGCGATATCATGACCTTAACTGCCGGGGCGGCCACAGGTTTTTTCCAATGTTTGACGATAATTGTTTTTCCTTCCTTCCTTTGATTTGTGTGCGTTTTTGATGGGTATAGTAATGCGTGTAGCGCTGAGAGGTGCGGCCACGTTGAAGGCTCGTGCGTTGAAAGAGGTTTGGAACATAGCGGCAGTGATACCGGTGGATAAGGGAATGGCTGGAGGTAATAATGGTGGTGGTAGTAACAATGGTAGTTCCAACGGTAGTTTCAGTGGCGAGCTTGTTCCTGAAGAGAATTTCTTAGGTATTTGCAGTAGAGAATTGCTTGCCAGAGGTTGTGAGCTCCTCAAGCGCACCCGGAAAGGTAAAATTAAATTTTTTTAATAAATTCTGTTAATTCTGATGATCTATAGGATTTATTCGTTTCACAAGTTTTCTACCTCTTTGTTTTGATTGAAATTGCATTTTGTAAGTAGCATGTTGTGTTAGGAGTATGACATTTTAAGTCATCCGGTTGAGTTATTTCCTGTGAACCTGATCTTTATTGTATTTTCTTTTGGGTTCCTTGTGTTTGTGTGTGGTGGAATCTCTTGGATGATAAAACTTCATGGTGATATTAGTAAGCTGAGTACATATTATTGGAGTTATGGTTCTATTGGAAAACAGAGGATGCTTAGTAAATTTTATCATTATCTAGTGGATTATTACATGCTTTACAACGATTTCCTGTACAAGCTACGGTAGGGAATCAAAATCATGACTGAAAACATGAACATGTGATATGAGATCTTGTCATTAGATTCCTCTTAGTGATCAATTTCATCACTATGTGAAGAATCTTTCTTTCTAGAAGTTATGCAAGGTTATCTAGCATGATTATTTACTGAGGAGTGATTATGTCATTCTTCTGATCATTGCAGGTGATCTTCATTGGAAAATAGTTTCTGTTTATATTAACAGATTGAACCAGGTGCGTAGTTTCTAAATTCAAAACATTAATGTTTGATTTTTATTTGAATAATCTTATCATGTAATTATTTGGTCATCAATAGAACTTTATTGTTATGAGTGTGATTTTTGATGAGTTAAAAAAGTCCCGGTAAAAGCTAAAATTCTGAGCATGATGAAAGAAATGGTTCTGCTGTCTTTCTTTTCTCCTCTTATATCTTTAATTTGATGAGCCTTCCTCCTTTTGTGTAGGTTATGTTGAAGATGAAGAGCAGGCATGTGGCTGGGACCATCACAAAAAAGAAAAAGAGTAAGTCATTACTTTTGTCTTTCTCTAGTAAATGTGAAACAGAATTGGAGTGGGTCTTCTTCCATTTGGGGATTTGAGAAAGCTGATTGTAACTAAAGTAGTAAAATATATAAAGGATTTATCTTTAATTGATCTTTATTAAATTATAGGATCTAAAGTGTTCATATCTAATGGTTTATCTTTTGAATTTTATAGACGTTGTGTTGGAGGTGATTACAGATATGCCAGCGTGGCCAGGACGCCACTTGCTTGAGGGAGGTGAGGATCGGAGATACTTTGGGTTGAAGACGGTGGCTCGTGGAGTTGTAGAATTTGAATGCAGGAGCCAGAGGGAGTACGATATGTGGACACAGGGCGTTTCCAGGCTCCTCAATGTTGTAGCAGAGAAGAGCCATAGACAGAGAACTTGATCTGTCGGTTCTTACGGGACTGGAAAAATTTGGCTACTGTTAATTATTGGGAATAGGATCAAAAGCACTTCTAACAAAATATCAGATGATTTAGAAAGAACCATTTTTTTTGGGTGTTTGTATTGTAAAAAAAGTTGTTTCCATATTAAAGATAAGTTATTGTCCAAATGGGTCTTACTGTAGTCGTGGGTTGGAGGTAAGTTATTTTTGAACCGGACAGAGTAAAGTGAATCTGATAAATGAAAGCTAGAAAACCATGTGATCCTCGGCCATTGTTGTGTCGCTGTTGTGGAAAGAAAAGGAGTATCTTGGACTGAGATGGTCAAAGAGAGAAGGAGGAAATCCCATTTTGAGGAATGGAATAAAGACATACTCTGCCTGCCCGATTATATTAGCTTTTTGAAGTTCATTTAATTTAATTTAATTTAATTTAATTTTGTGTTGGCTGATGCTTTTGTCCTTTTTTTTTCCAAAATGATCTTGGCTCTTGGTTTTAGGTTTTCGATGTGGTGGAACCATGATTCTCTTGATTTGTAATCTACTTTTATATATTAGTTATGCTTGGATTAAGTGATCAAGAAGACTTGGTGAAATATTTTATTCAATCGAAGAAAAAGAAATTGTTAGGATTTTGTGATGCGAGTACCAATACCATCTCTCTATGACTTACGTGTATTGGCAAAAATATTTGGTAGTCAAAAGCTGCAGCTATCAGATTTTAAAAAGATTATGGTGTATAAGGTATCTGAAAAACGTACTTCTTTTGTCTAAAAGGAAATCACTGTAGCTTCTGTTTGGGCTTCCTTTCCAAGTCCACAATGGTTACATCATTCTGCTCTGTTAAATGGATTTCTTAATGGCATCCTTGTGATTATTTACAATTGTTGGTGAACATGTGCTCCAAGATTAGGCTTAGGACATCTAGCCAACCAAAATTTGGAATTATTTATACTACTTTTTGGAATATTTCACATAATTATAGGGTAGTTAAATACAAATCCAGTCATCCAGTATAAGAAAATGAGCCATCCTTGTGCACCTAAAATTCTGCTACCCAAGTTCCAGAATGAGCTGAGAATAAAATTTAAATTTGCTAAATTCTTTTGGGCTGCATTTCATTAGCTTTGCAGTTCGGGTAAGTCCTATGGGCCAGAACTTCAAAGACAAAAAATCTTAAGAGAAAAAATATCACATTTATTCAGACCTTGCAAGATTAAAGGATCAAAAGAACATATGATGTTTTAACTAGTTTGATATTTCATAGCCCTACTATGTTACAACTGATAATTGTATGCTATTGACATGGCAAAAATGTTTGATCATACAGTGTTTCAACCAGGTGAAAAAACAAAACCTAATCCGTCTCCAAGCTGCTGTGTGAAGATAAAAGGGTACAGAAGGAATGAAGGGGTTCAACTATCACTATTTGAGAGTATTTAAAGGAGATAAAGGAAGATCTTTATGATGTCCTAATAAAGTTCGATTGCAGCTACGATGTATTCACCATAACTGTACCGCTCGATTAGGTCGTCTGTGTCATATACAATAAAGCAGCATATGATGGCCCCCAACAGGCAATATATCAAATGTGCTAGCATTCCAAGAGGAAAAAAATCTGTACATTTAAATTTAGTTTATTGATCGCAATTTAAGAATGGCGAAAACATAAGCTAGAAATTGAGAAAGGAAGAAAGATCTTGACGACGATGAAAACAGGAAGCACCAGGAGCGAAGAAAACAAAGAGGTCCAAGAAAGTTGAAATCTTTGCCTCTTCTCACAGCACAAAATTTGTACAGAGGTAGGCTAGCGACTACGACTCTAGTCAGAATTGCACTTCCAGTATTATCTTCCCTCTTGGAATCCATATACAAATTTATGAAAATTGCATTTAATTGTTAGCCACGTTTATTACTCATCATCAATTAACTTGACTCACTCGACATATTGCCTTCATGGGTTATACCATACAGGACATATGAGAAATTCAGCTACACTAGAGAGAGTGTGCATTATAATAATCGTGACTGTAAGGTAAAATATCGTTCTCCGCCTTAAATTGCGGTTCAAAATTTACAATATGATTTGGTTGTCCTGGCATGAGCTTATATCTTCCAAAAGAAAATTGGCTTGAATTGAATACCATTCTTGTAAGCACTCTTTGCTGAACTAATGAAGCATATTACTATTAAAATTCACTCACATCGTGGTAAGATTGGTAATTATATATAGGGATATTCAAAATCTAAAGATAGAAGATGAAACTAAAACTTTTGTAAATTCTTTAATTTTCGTTTTCTATAAACTCTAAGTTTTTTACGTTATTTTTTCATGTATTTTTTATGCACTTTTTTAATCATATTTTTTCTGTTTTTATTTATCTATTTATAGACAAATGAAAAAACAAATTAATGCAATTATCCATTACAATAATTATAATTTTTTTATAATATATTTTTATCATTAGTTGTATTCTTTTACCAAAGAACACAATCCTACATGCTACATGCGGCCATTACTTTGATTATATTCTTTTAATCTTCTACTTAATAAAAGTAATTAGGTTTACTTTTGATTATTGAATATCTTATGCATATAATCAATCAATATCACCATACCATAATTAAACCATAAAAATTATGATATTCACATTTTATGAGAGTAAAATGACGTCACAATTAAAATTAAGAAAATACTGTTTATACTTAGTTTTCAGAGCGACTTATATTAGGGGTGTAAATGAGTCAAGTTATTCATGAGCTACTCGAGTTTAGTAGATATTCGAATTCGTCTCGATAAAAGTCGAGTCGAGCTTGAGTTTGAGTAGTTTAATTTATTCTTCGAGTCGAGTTCGAGTACAATAATACTTGAATCGTTAAATTCGTGAGCTTAATCGAGTATTTACTAAGAGTGTAATCAAACTGAGCCGAGTCGAGTCGGGTCAAATAATTTTTAAATTTTATAATAATAATTTAAGAAAATGAATATTCAAATTTAATCGAGTCGAGTTCGAGTAATCAAGTATTTTATCGAGTCGAATCGAGTATAAAAAATATAAACTCGATCGAGTTCGAGTTTTGAATTTTTGAGTCGAGTTAAGTTCGAGTAGTTCACTGTTCAACTCGATTCGATTCGATTACACCCCTAACTTATACATACTAAACGTTCGATATTATATAAATTTATTTTGATATCTTATATGAACTTTTACATATAAGATTATTTATATAACCCTTGTTAACTTTACTATAGTATTCTTCATCTTTTCTTATAGCAATATGCACAATTAAATCAGATAGAATTGTATCATTGTTTTATCAAGCGTCCCTATACCTAACCAATGATACCTTTTTACATACTAACTACACATCTAGATAATTCCAAACCTATAGTAGTTAGATGCTCTATCTAAATTTTTTTAGAGACAATCCCTTTATCATAAGATCAGCTACCATCTCTTCTGAGAGGATCTAATCGACTTTAAATTTTATCCCTCATTTGAAATTTTTCCTTCCACTTTTAATCAAATAGATAGTAGATTTGTTATCACATCATAGAATATATCTATATATACTTTAGATAAATCTAATTGTAAATTATTAACATATTTTTTAGTCCATACAGTTATGTTATTCGCTGTATCACCCATATAATTATTCTATCCGCCGTATTACTTGAGATATATTCTACCTCTATGATGGACTTTATTATAACACAATTTTATTTTTTTCTTGACCAAGAAATTACTATTCCATCATAAGACATATTGTTACTTGTTGATCTTACAAAATTTGTATAACAATATCCACCAAGTTTTTAAATTGTACAAAGCAAAGCAAAGTTCATACATTTGATTCTTTTTAAATACCTGATGATCCTTTTTACTGCTTGTTAATATTCTCTATCTGGATTTGATTGATATCTACTTACCACTTACATTATATATGCTATGTATGGTCTTGTACTAGTTATTACATATATTAGACTTCCAATGATCTGAGCATAAAGTACCTTTTGCATTTCTTTTAGTTCGATTATATTTTAAAGACATAACTCTTTACTCAATATAGTTAACTTATATGTAGATGTACTAATTGATTTACAATATTCCATGTTGAACCATTTACATATTTCTTTACTCAGAAGTTAGAACAACTCCTAGTTGTTGGGTATATACGATCTCTGAATCTTTTAGTATTTGTGTGAGTCCAAGTGGTCTTGGACCTCAAATTTGTATTACAGTATAAATTTCTTTTGCACATAAGTCAAGAATAGAAAAATCATTCTTATTTCGATGTTATGGGAATCCGAGATAGTGCAAAATCGATATTTTCTGTGCTATAGTTTTGTATTTTTAAAGATTTTTGAATTTTGAGTTCTCAAATCAAAATTCTAAGTCTATGGATCAATTCAACACGCCAAAAAATTTTAGGATACTCAATTTTAGCTTGATCAAAGCTGTTTTAAGCCTTAAACTGGGTTTAAGAAAATAATCGTTTCGATCAAACTGAAAATGGGTCTAATCAAATGATCTAATCGGATCGAAGGACTGAATGAATTGAATTATGAACCGAATCTGATTTGATCCGAGTTAGTTCGATCTAAATCGAGTTAAACTAGATTTCTTAAATCAATTTTGGATCGGATTGGACCAGATCTGATTCTTAAGAACAAATTTTAATTAAATCGGATTTAGGTCAAGTGAATAAGATCTTAATTGATATAGGTTAATGACTGCGTGCACCACATGTACCCCTACTTAATTTATGTGTGATCTTTACTTGTCTATTTATAGTAAATAATTTAATATAATTATTTATTTAAATAATTATAATATTTTTTAATAATATTTTTTTATTATTTTCATTTTCTTTTAATAAAACAAAATATAATAATTTGTATAATCCATCATTTGATCATCTATCCTCTCATTAAAATATCCTGCGATAAAATTGTAATAACATTTTGCAAATGAAACTCGTAAAAATTAATTTATAAAACATAATATATATAAATCCGAAAGATTTAATCTCTTAAACTAATCAGTGAACTATCTATTAAGATTTCAATTTAATAATGCAACGATTATTAAAAATTTGTACGATAATAGTTCGTTAGAAAAATAGTCATCAATGCAATACGTGGTCATAAATGCAAAGCCAAATAATAACAGAGTTTTGTTTTCATGCATGTACTATATGGGTTCATTGGGTTAAATTTGTGCAAGTTTCTAAAGATGCATTTGGCAATTTTATGCGATAATTCCATGTCTGTTTGTATATATAATTAATATATTTCAATTAAAATTTTTTTTACTAACTAATATATTATTATTATCATTGTATTCATAAATTAGAATTTTAATAAGTATTTTTTATATAATTAAAATTAATTAATATAATAAATCAATTCTTAAAAATTTGTAAGTCCTTTATGGTATTATAAATTTTAAAATTTTAATAAAATGTATAAACGAAAATAGATGCTACGACATGAAAAGTAAGATAAAATATTTTTATTCGATGAACAAAGATAAGACATACCACTAATTTACATCAAAGTTCATGATGGCTATTTTTAATGTTCTATTTATATGCCACACATGACTAATTGATATTTACTATCAAAGATTAATAAGGGTAAGTCTTTTTTTTTTAATAGAGGTATTCAAACTAATTTACATGTATTTTAATTAATTCTCAAAAGAGGTTAGTACAATATCTCATCATTATAATCCTCAATTAAATTACAGATATATCCAAGAATCGATCCTTTCTATTGTCATAACCTTCACTTAAATTATAGATACACTCACGAATTAAATCCAGGATCATACGCTTAATCAAACAATTTTAAATTCACTCCTATCAATTAGATTATCCAGACATGAGTAACAAAAGCAAGATATTTCAATCATTTTCTTCTAATCCGTATAATTAATTTATATATATATATATAATAAGGTTTATGTTGCCATAATCTAAAATTAATTATCATAACACAATTCAATACAAATTTCTGAATCCCCTCCGATATTGACACACATCGCAAAATTTGCAACCACTTATAGATCATCAAAAAAACAGTGAAGAAGGAAACTTCGCAGCAGCATTAGAAATCACTCTGAACTTTTCAATCTTTTCAAAAACATTATAAATCCTTGACTAAATCTTTTCTTCCTTGCAATGCCAACCACTCTGAACTTCTGCAGGACAAGATCAAATTCAGCAAAAATACACTTTAATTTGGAGTCGACCTCAAGAACCAAAACCTGCGCGTTCTGGAGCAGTAATTACCATACCTAACATTTATTGCTATTTAAATGTCTTTTTTAATGCAATTAAGCAGGCATTTAAATTTCATAACCGTGTTATTTGATAAGTCTTCGCTTTTATGTTCTGTTCATTGTCTCTTGGGGTTAATAGATTTTTGAAAATTGTTGACATTGTCTTATTTGTTAAAAAGAATTGGTCAACTGAGTTTAGTATATTGACTTCATGGACATTTCATTCTAGAACAATTTTTTTTTCTTTTAAATCATTTTAAATTACATGATGATCTCATTATCATGAAATTAAATTATATATTTAATCAATAAATTATTAAGACTTGGGAACATTAACACATACTAATTATTATACGTGCTAGCTCATGTGTTCATTTCATGTATCTTGTAATCCTATAACTGATTTCTGCCATTTTCATGGGAGTTTCTCCATTATTCTTCTTTATTATGACAAATAGTATTTGAAATCTGATACCACTAAAGTCCTTTTGTCTACTCCGTTAGTTTTTTTTTTATATATATAATTTCTTGTTTAATAAATTTTTAGTTTTCTTCCTCATCTGTTGCAAGCATATGCTGATGCAGCAAAACTTCATATTATTTAACTTTGATAAACTCTCTGTTTCCTTCCCTCTCAAGTTGAGGCCTGCAACTAGATATAAACAAAAGTATAGAATCCACATCATATGAAAGATAATCTCAAGAAATTCATTTTTATTTCAGCATGCTTTAATAGACCAAGAAAACTCTTACCAACATTTGAGACCCAACTGCTCTAATCTCTTTAGTAGCCGGATCACCCAAGTTTCCAATGTTTTCACTCAAGGGCGCTGGCTGTGGCATATTTCCTTCTTTTGGTTTTTGAACATCGGAGATCAGAATTCTGTGATGCAACAATTAGATATTAAAATTGAAGATACTTGTAGTTTTAGGTCCTCTCTCTTGATCAACGTCATGTTGCTTTCCTTTTGCTTACACAGCAACAAAATGTAATTAAATCTCTATTTAAGTTTAATTTAATCCCATTCTTCAAGCATATCCATTACAATAACATAATTTAATATTTCTTGACATATTTAACCACCATTTACTTTGTAGATTTAGGCAAAATGATGTGTCAATAATGATTATTCTATTATTCTATAAAATGTTGACCAGGCCTATACCTTATTCTTATTTTATCTTCTGCGGTTTCCAACCACCAAGATTTTATAGATATTCTTAATCTTAGAAAGCCTTGTGGATGACCAACCATGAAACTTAATTACAGATTCCCTTTGTTAAAGAATAGCTGCATCCATGGCAATTGCTTAACAGATTGATTAAACCAGAAGTCTACATACTTGCAATGATAGAAAATACCTAGCTTCAATTTCATTGTGGAACTAACAGACATGTAAGAAATGGTAAACAGAGATTTACTTCTGATAGAAGGTTGTCCATTTTCATATACAAAACCTTTCACATTTGGACATTGTTCCTATGCAAACTCCATAACTACAAGAAATGGACCAAGTATACAATGTCTGTGTCGTTTGTTGTACGGAATCTGCATTTGCCTGCCAGCCAATATTTTTGTTAAAAAATTACAACATTCTCAAACCTCAACTAATAACTTAATACTTAAGCTTACATCCGAAATTGTACATAGAACCCGTGTTTCTGTTGAGGTCTAGTACCAGGTTTCCTTCAAAAGAAATCATCATTTCTTTTTTTTTTCCTGTGGATTACAAATTGACACCACATCTACCAGGTATTTCATGCATGTATAAAATAACCAAATTAGAAACCAACCAAAACAGAGAACATTCTTGTTGAGTTCGTAATCAAGGAAGTCAAATTGAAAGTTAAAACCATCTGTACTCCACTAATATTACCTCGATTTTCCTAAAAAAAACACATAAGCAATGATTTAAGTGATATAGTCAACGTTTTATTTTATGAATATTCACTATATTCTTCAAATCGCCATATATATATATATATATATATATATGTATTATCTTGATTTCCAACTCCAGTTCTGCTTCATCAACGATGAAGAACCCTATTTTCAGTCTAGCCCTTTGGGGTATCCTTTCCACCACATTCCTCTTCTCTGCACCCTCTCACCAACTTTTAGACGATAATCTTGAATTGACTAATCCAAATCCTAGACTCCTGAAAGCTTACAAAGCCCTTCAAGCTTGGAAACTTGCCATCACTTCTGATCCTAATGGCTTCACCTCAAATTGGGAAGGCCCCCATGTGTGCAACTACACCGGCGTATTCTGTGCACCTGCCCCAGATGATCCTCACACAACAACAGTTGCCGGAATAGACCTAAACCACGCCAACATAGCCGGTTCTCTGCCGGAAAAGCTTGGCCTCCTTGAAGACCTTGCTCTCTTCCACATAAACTCTAATCGTTTTTGTGGTACAATACCCGACAGCTTCCAAAACATGCGTCTCCTTTACGAGTTTGATGTTAGTAACAACCAATTCAGTGGTCAGTTTCCTTCTGTTCTTCTTTGTTTACCTTCGCTCAAATTTCTTGACATCAGATTCAATCAATTCGAAGGTGATGTCCCCTCAGCTCTTTTTGATTTAAAACTTGATGCGTTGTTTATTAACAACAACAAATTTCGATCCTCCTTACCAAAAAACATTGGTAACTCTCCTGTTTCTGTGCTTGTCCTGGCAAACAATAACTTCAACAGTTGCATACCTTCGAGTTTGACAAAAATGGCAGGAACCCTGCAGGAGATCATTCTCATGAACATGGGATTGACTGGCTGTTTGCAGCAAGAATTAGGGTTGTTGAGTCAAGTGACGGTTTTTGATGTTAGCTTTAACAATTTAGTTGGTTCTCTGCCGGATTCCATGGGAAACATGAAGAGCTTAGAGCAGCTGAATGTTGCCCATAATAAGCTATCTGGTGAAATTCCGGAGAGCATATGCTCGTTGCCAAAGTTGGAGAATTTCACGTACTCGTATAATTTCTTCTGTGCTGCACCATCAACGTGCCTCAAGTTGCGGGATAAGGATGATAAGCAGAATTGTATTCCAGCTAGACCACTTCAACGGTCACCAATGGAATGCAAGTCATTCTATGCTCATCCTGTTGACTGCGGCGCCTTTGGTTGCTCACCAAGAAGTAGTCCTCCGCCTCCGCCTCCACCACCACCACCACCTCCACCACCACCACCTCCTCCTCCTCCACCACCTCCACCACCACCACCTCCTCCTCCTCCACCACCTCCGCCTCCGCCCGAGCACCCAAAGTATTGGCCATCGTTGCCGCCTGCGCCTTTTCATCATCCGTGACCAACAATTAATACAGACTTAGGAGGAGGGAAAGAATAAACGTTATTGCTTGTGTGACATTCATCCATTGATTTGCTAGATTCAATGGTATGAGCGGAGACTTGTTTACTTTTTAGATATTTTCCAAGATCGAATGTCAAACCCTATGTGTACTGTATGTATAGTTACGATGATAGAGAAAACAATGCTGCTGCGAAGTTTCCTTCTTCACCGTCTTTTGATGATCTATAAGTGGTTGCGAATTTTGCGATGTGTGTTAATGTCAGCGGCGATTCAGAAATTTGTATTGAATTGTATTATGATAATTAGTTTTAGATTATATCAACATAAAACTTACTATAAAAAAAATGGCCATCATGAGCTTTGATGTAAATTAGTGGTATGTCTTGTCTTTGTTCATCGAATAAAGATATTTTATATTACTTTTCATGTCGTAGCATCTATTTCGGTTATACATTTTATTAAAATTTTAAAATTTATAATATGATAAAGGACTTACAAATTTTTTAAGAACTGATTTATTATATTGATTAATTTTAATTATATAAAAAATACTTATTAAAATTCTAATTTAGGAATACAATGATTTTTATTATCTTATATAATCATAATAATAATAATAGTTAGTAAAAAAAATTAATTAAAATATATTAATTATATATTACCCAATGAACCCACATAGTATATGCATGAAAATTGTCACACCCTAAAAATTTTGAAGATAACCAGTAGGAGGTGAGACTATTCCAATATCCTAAACCTCATATTGACTGGTATTTAATCATTCAATACTTATAACATGTCATATACATATTATTAACACATGTTCAAAATTTAACTCATGCAATAGTTATACAATACATCACACAGACAATAGATGTTTAATTACATAATAATATATTTGGTGTCCCAACATTTGTATATGTAATAAATACTTTAATACTATATCCATAGGTAGATACTTTAATTTGAACTTAAACTACATATAAGACTATCTTATACAATCACATAATGATAACAAATATATGACTAGACTCATTTCCCTAATAACTATACTTTGGTATCTGCCCCCTTTGGTTATCTTTCGAATCCTATTGTAATTTTAGTATGTCTTGCAAAAATTTGTGAAGGATAAGTGGGGAGAGATTTAGTGAGTGGGTAAATAATGAATAAAATATATATTAAAGTATAAGATCGGAATTTATAATCAATATTGAGATCACAAAATTCGAAATCATTTTCAAAAGTTAAACCCATTTTATCATAATTAAATCAAAGTTTAATTTTCAAAAAACTTAAAACACACACGTGTTTATATATAAAAAAACAGGTATTAATTCTTTCAGAAGACGAAAAAATTTTCTTCAAAAACTCAAATTTATCAAAAAATATAGAAAGGTGTGTGTATATATATATATATATTTATAAACTAAACTATCAAATAGCAGAAAATAGGAATCAAACATAGTAGAGCATCAACTACATGCTTTTTATAATTTTTAAAATATAATTTCAGAGTGTCAGGATAATAAAAGAAGCATGTAGAGATGTGAACAGATAACGGTTGACAGAGAATAGAACTCTCTTCATCCCCTACTTCTCATATGTACTAATACCTATACAAAACATAAATCAGGATATGCTTTCTGAGCACATAAATTCTCCCCCTTAGAGCTGTTAGTTAGAGGTAAAAAATTATAAAATAATGACTAAAATAAAATATCAAAAACTCAAAAAACAAAATTAATGCATAATAATACTAAATCTGATCATATAGTTTCAAATCCTCAATAAAACATTCACTCAAGTATATCATCGACTAAAACAAGTTTATCAAAACATATTTTATTTTATTATTTTACAACTGAGTTCATTCAAACAAGGTGTTTAAAAAAATGTACATATGAGTAATCATTTAAATCTCAAATATACAATCAAGAATCAAAGTAATAAAGAAACATCATCAAACCATACACAACCAAATCTTAATGGCTACCTCCTAGTCTCAATCTCAGTTTCTCAATAACTCGTCCATAAAAAATTAATAAAACATAAAGAAATATAATATTTCATATAGAGTATAATGTGAATCAATTTATTTGCTATGGTTTAAATCATTAATAATCAATAAACATAATTAAAGAAAAATGAAAATAAAGTAAAAAAGAATAAATATCCACTCATAAAGATTGCTTTAAAAAATTGAACAAAAACTAGGTCAATGAGAGCTGGACGGTTACTCTTTCGACATATTTATAACATAATTATATTAATTATCAATACAATAATCAAAATAAACATATTTGAACTAGGGATGGGCAAATTTAAACCGATCCACACCAAATCGATCCAAACCGCTTAATTGGATTGGTTTGGATCGGTTTGAATTTATGTTGGATTGATCTCTGGATTGAAATTTTAC
>JAVXUL010000010.1:6366156-6380215 GCA_035590515.1 Trichilia minutiflora | reverse complement strand
AGAATTATGATGGAAGGTTAGGGTTTCTAGAGAGAGAAACTTAGAGAATTCATAAGAATTCTTGGTTCCATCTTCTGCCTTGGGGTTTTGGACGTCCCTGCATGCAACCACCAGTCTCATGACGGTGTCAACAAATTCCAACAAGAATTAGGGTTGTTGAATCAAGTGACAGTCTTTGATGTTAGCTTTAACAATTTAGTTGGTTCTCTGCCGGATTCCATGGGAAATATGAAGAGCTTGGAGCAGCTGAATGTTGCCGATAATAAGCTATCTGATCAAATTCCCGAGAGCATATGCTTATTGCCAAAGCTGGAGAATTTCACATACTCGAATAATTTCTTCTGTGCTGCACCATTAACGTGCCTCAAGTTGCAGGATGAGGATGATAAACAGAATTGTATTCCAGATAGACCACTTCAACGATCACCAATGGAATGCAAGTCATTCTATGCCCATCCTGTTGACTGTGGAACCTTTGGTTGCTCGACAAGAAGTCCACCACCGCCTCCACCACCACCACCTCCGCCTCCACTGCCGCCGCCTCCACCTATGCACCCGAAGCATTGGCCAGCATTCCCGGTTGCACCTTTTCATCATCCGTGACCAACAATCGATGCAGACTTGGGCGGAGGGAAAGAATAAATATTATTGTTTGTATGACATTCATCCATTAATTCACTAGCTTGAATACTACGAGGGGAGGTTTGTTTACTTTTTAATTTCTTTTTCCAAGGTTGAATGTGAAATCCTATACATACAGTGCATGTATAGTTGCAAGGGAAATTGTACGAAAAAAATCCCATTTTATGCAATAATTTTAAAATTGATCTAACCTTAAAAATATTTTTAAACTTAATTAAAAAAAAATTATCACGTTACTCCTTATTTATACTTTTTTACTCTCTCACTCTCGCTTTTTTACAACTTTTTTTTTTTCACCTTAAGTTTATTACTCTTAAATTTATTATTAAATTAATAAAAAACATATTAGAAAGCAGACAATATATTTTTTAACGAAATTTTTTATTTTAAATCTATTTTTAAAAGTTCATTTTGAATATATTTTTGAGGATATAATTTTAAATGAAATGCTTTACCTTTAAAAATAAAAAATTTATTTTTGAATAAAAATTTATCAATTTCAAACGTATTATCGAATTAATAAAAGTCACTTTTGAAACTAAAAGTTTATTTTTATGAATTTATTTTCAAATATAACTCTTTACTTTAAAGTTATTTGAAAGATTCAATATTTAAAAGTGAAGAATTCACAATGAAAGTCTTTCCTCCACTCTCAAAATTAATTAAATTTTTTACTTTTAAAATTAGTTTTATTTTTTATTTTTAAAATTAATATAAATTAAATTACAACTCTCAAAATCAGTATAAAAAATTACAAAAAGACAAATTTATCAAATATTACATACTTAGTTAAGTTTAGAAAATCATTTTAGATATTATTATTTTTGAAATTAAGAGAAAAAAAAACTAATGATTTACGTTAATTTTCCTACTTACAATGATGGAGAATAATGCCTGCTACTACGAGGTTTTCTTCTTCACTATCCTTTGATGATCTTTAGGTCATTGCAAACTTGCAATGTGTCAATGTCAGCATGGATTCAGAAATTTGTATAGAATTGAGTTAGGTTATGATAATTAGTTTTAGATTATGTTAACTGAAACCTTATAATTAAAAAAAAAAAAAAAGTGAAAAAATACATAAATTAATTATGTGTTAGAAGCAGAATATTGGTATATCTTGCCTTGTTAATTAGTCACTTATTTTTATATTATATCATCTCATTTAGGGTTAAGCAAATTTTAATGGATATAATCCAAGTCAATTTAAACTATCAATTTATGCAATTTAAATTAACTTAAAAAATTTATAAATTGATTTATAGATTCAAATTTTGTAATTTGTTATTTGTGAATTGGATTAAATTTAATTTGCAAATCTGTCAATATGCACCCAAAACTTGACCTAAACTCGCACCCAAAATTTTATATGGCTGGAAATTGAAGCATTAAGTGGTTGAAGTTGCAACAAAATTGTTGAATGATACACGCATTCCTTGCTAATTATTCTGCGTCATTGACCATTAATGCATAGATTGTCAAATTCATCTTGCAAGTTTAACATGCAAATTCAAATATTAAATACAAACACAAAGATTGAGTAGACTTTCTTTTCATAATTATTTAATTTTGTAAAATTATAATTCAAAGCTATAGTATCTAAAATTTCAAGTTTTAAGACGTGTAGTTGGTATCTATATTTACTTATTGGATAAATATAAATTATGCATGTAAACTAAACATATTTCAATATTTATTAATTAGTTCTTAAATTTTAGAAATAGAATACTTTTGTAACTTATTTGGACCTACATTTTATGCTATATTTTTAAATTTAAGCTCAATATTCACACACCAAAATCGATTCAATCCAAATTACTAGTATATTTGAATTTAAATTTTGAATTATATTTTTAAATTTAAGTCTAAAATTCAAATTGCAAAATTAATCTAACTTAATATGCTTTAGAGATTTGGATTTGATCAAATTGTGATATGTTGTTGAATTATATTAAATTGTCTTAAACACAATTCATAATATTTGAAAATTTAAACTCTAGTCGATCTAATTCACAAACATCTACCCCTAATCTTATTTATTTACACATTTTTATTAAAATTTAAAATTTATAATACAATACAAGTTTTATAAAATTTTACGAGTTAATTTATTATATTAATTATTTTTATTTATTTAAAAAATACTTATCAAAATTTAATTTGTGAATATAATAAGTTTTATGATTTCGAACAATAAGGGTTAGTGAAAAAATAGTTATTCAATGAAAATATATTAATTATATATGGCAACACTGCAATTATTATATGAAACACCCGATTGGGTGGTGTGACGGTAAGGATTTGGAGTACTGTTTATAATGTTCTAAATTCGAATCATCACATTATTCTACTGATGCGTCAAGGTAGAGGTCTCTGTTTATTCCTGTGTTTGATACCGTTGCGGGTGATTCCTGTACACGCGTCTAATGATTAAGGGTAAAGTCATATAATTTACGATCATGCATTCCATAAGAATAAGATACCTATCCTCGTATGTGATTGGATCCGTTATAATAATTGAATACGAAAGATTTCAGGTTAAAAAAAAATTATTGAATGAAATTGCAAATACCACGATTTGAAACTTACATAAATTTATTCTTGTGAACCATTTGCATGCAACTCATATAGTACATGCGTGAAAATAAAAACTCATGTTATGCTTTGCACCCACCTATTACATTCTTCATTATTAGTACGAACTCCTATTGTACAAAGTCTTAGTAGTTATTACACTAACAAATTAAAATTTTAATAAATATTTATGAAATTATTACGACTAATTAGTTGAACAGATAAAATTTTTCCCACTTACATGTATTCTTTCCTTTATAAGGTTTTAAAAATTAATTTTTACTGGTTTCCTTAACAAATGTTTAATATGGCATATTAATTATTGTTATCAAAATCGTGATTTTAAACAATAAAATTAAGATTTTAATAAGAAAAAAATTTAAAATCGAAAACAATAAAATAGTAAAAATATTTGATCGATTTTAATCGATTTTGATCAATTTTAATCGATTTTATTAATTTATAAAAATATTTAAAATATTTTATTATTTATATATTATTAAAATTTTTGTTTTTATATTTTAATTTTATGTTATGATTTTTTAAATAGAAAACAATTTTAATTAAAATCGTAATTTTGATAATCTT
Source organism: Trichilia minutiflora (assembly GCA_035590515.1). NCBI lineage: Eukaryota > Viridiplantae > Streptophyta > Magnoliopsida > Sapindales > Meliaceae > Trichilia > Trichilia minutiflora. Next base: position 6,376,411 of record JAVXUL010000010.1, on the reverse strand, counting down.
AATATTAATCGTATCAATTATGATTATCTTAAAATTTATTAAAAATTATTTTTTAAACATCCTTATCTTAACATCATTACCTGTCTGCAAGCCAAGATGTTACATTTAATTTACCACTTTTTTGTTTATTAATTTTTTTCTTATCTCCTTTTTAAAATATGACACCAATTTTAAATAATGCATGAATTTAATCAATTAATGTATTGTCACATCGATTCAAAAATTTATTTAATCCTTATATTTGTTTTTTTATTAAGTTTTTATTTCATGAAATGAATGAACTTTAATGCATGTAATTTTTTTTTATTGGTCAGCAAATATTTTTGGGCATCTTTTAGTTATGATTATATTATAGTCATAAAGTATTATAATATTTTGGAAAAAAGAAGGGAGAAATTGAAACAAAGGAGCTTAAATTTTACAAAATATATTATTTTGAATCTTTTTTTAAAATTTAAACTACCTTCAAATACTTTTATTTTATTAAAAAAATTTACTTCATTTTTGTTTATATAATATTACTTCAAAAAGTGTGATTAATATTTAATAATTTTTTATTAAAAATTTTATTAGCATAAGATTTAATACGTTGAGGTTAAGTGTATGTTGTGAATTCAACTAATTAGATAAGAGTTCCATTAAAAAAAAATTAATAGTAATCAAATTGCGAGTTTATCAATAAACTTAGATCTCTCTTCTCTCTAGGGGTGTCTAACGGACCTGAATCAGCGGATTCGAACCGGTTCGACGGTTCCATAAAATTGGAATCGGCCCAGATCGAAAACAGTAACAATCCGGGCCGAGCCGGTTCAATGGTTCCAGTTTCATAGAACCGAACCGAAACCAGAAGTAGAACAGTAATGGGCCGAGTCGGACCAGACCGGTTCGTCAAACGATTCCGATTTCAGTTCGGTTTCGATTCCAGTTCGATTTTGATTCCGATTCCGGTTCGGTTCCGATTCCAGGTCGATTTTGGTTCCGATTCCGATTCCGGTTCGGTTTCGGTTTTATTAATTTTTTAATTTATAAAAATATTTGAATTAAAAAAAAATTGACCCAGGTTGAACCGGCAGTCCGGGCCGGTTCAACCCGTCGATTCAACCCGGTGCCAAACCGCCAGGCTCGAAACGGTTTCAGGCCCGTTACGGTCCGGTTTACCGGTTCCAGAATTTCAGAATCGGACCGGATTGTTTATATTAGTCCGAAATAGGCCCGGATCGTGTGAACAGTGATCCAAACTAATTCGGACCCGATTTTTGATGAGTCGGGCCAGGCTGGTTCACAGACCAACCCGATCCATTAGACACCTCTACTTCTCTCACCCAAAAACGGAGACTCAAAGCGTCGTTTCAGTGAAATTTGGGGTTTCCTGAGTGCCTCTTCGAGACATATACCATGAAGACAAAATTACCCTTATTAAAATACAACTCTCCTCAAGTAAGTGCATATGAGAACTAGATAAAGCTACAAGCAAGTAGGGTTTCGAGAACACTCACCAAGGCCGTTTCTCCGCCAGCAGCTGCTACCAAGGTGAAACGAAAACAAACATGGCGGTCGGGTAAATCCCTCCTCACTCTCTCTATCACACGCGGTCTCTCTATGTTGTGGGAATTTGTTTAGCTGATTTTTGTTTTTTGTTTGGGTTTTGTGTAGCAAGAACAAGAGAATTTCCAAGGGGAAGAAAGGTGGAAAGAAGAAGGCGTGAGTGTTATTTAATTATTTATTACATAAATTAGAGTAAACGCGTTTTGTGTTTTTGTGTTAAAGTTGTGATTTTGTTTTATTTTTTTCAAAACAGTGTGGATCCTTTCGCTAAGAAGGACTGGTATGATATCAAGGCTCCCTCTGTTTTCAACAACAGAAATGTGGGGAAGACTCTTGTTACCCGTACCCAGGGTACCAAGGTAGTTCTGTTGCCCGTTTGTTACTTTTGTTATTTTATTGAGTTAGCTGTCTTGATATTGTTATAGATGTTTGAAGATTACGAAAATATCAGTCTTGTAGTGTTTATTTACCATCAGGTTTTTATGATGATTGTACGTAGAACTAATTTGTTGTGAATGATTTGCAATTATTTTTGGATGTGGCTTATTTGTTTGGGTGTGTATTTTGTGTAATTAACCACTGTTTCAAGTTTTGATCTGATCTTTATTCAAGTATAAATTATAATATGGCTTTCAAACTTGCAACTCTTAGTGTGATCATTGTTATTGAATAAGAATGCACACAATTTTCTTAATATGGGATATTTGCTCGGTCAATTTGTTCATAGCATGACTTATTTGCTTGATTATTATAATATGTTGTGCTAAGATTGCAGTTTTTAATTATATTCTTAGGATTATTGAATGAATGATGCTTTGCTAGAATGCTATGAACTGCCTAATTTGCTTATAGTTTTAGGATTAACAACAATGCAGATTTTCTCTTTTACCTTTGAATTTGGTTACATGAAATGGCCTAAATTTAATTGGCCTGTGTATGTGTAGGAACAATTGTTTGGATATTTAGTCATTCATGTTGATGGAATTCTGTTATGTGTATGCTTTTCTATTCAGCTGTGCTCTTTGGCTTGCTAAAACTCTTTTTAGATATATTTTTATTCACACATTTAAGTTTCGTTTGTATTTAACAGATTGCATCGGAGGGCCTCAAACATAGAGTGTTTGAGATCTCGCTTGGTGATCTTCAGGGTGATGAGGAGCATGCTTATAGAAAAATCAGATTGAGAGCTGAAGACGTTCAAGGGAAGAATGTGTTGACAAACTTCTGGGTATGATTTACGGGAAATTTGTTTATACAATTATCAGTTATGTACCTGATTATGTCTTAACATTTTTCAAAGTTTATTTCAAATATGTAGGGAATGGACTTCACAACGGACAAGCTTAGGTCCTTGGTTAGGAAATGGCAGACTTTGATTGAAGCTTATGTGGACGTCAAGACCACTGATAACTATACACTCAGGATGTTCTGCATTGGATTCACCAAGAGACGTCCAAACCAGGTGAAGAGGACTTGCTATGCGCAATCCAGCCAGATCAGACAGGTATCAGTTTAGTTTTTACTTTTTAGTTAAAACTGATGTGCTAATTGTTCTTCCTATTTACAATGCCTTTTTTAGTCCTTTAATATTTGAGTTCATCTGTATTCCAACTTTTATTTACACTAATGTTTCCTGTATCTTTTGTTTTGTCAGATTCGCCGCAAAATGAGAGAGATCATGGTTGCACAGGCGACATCTTGTGATTTGAAAGATTTGGTCCAAAAGTTTATTCCTGAAATGATTGGAAGAGAGATTGAGAAAGCAACCTCTAGCATATATCCGTTACAGAATGTGTTCATTCGCAAAGTGAAAATCCTAAAAGCTCCCAAGTTCGATCTTGGAAAGTTGATGGAGGTTTGTCTCTCTTTCTATGTCTTGTCCTTCTCTGTTTCTGCTTATGACTTAAAAGGAAAATCATTTAATAGGGATGTTATACTCAGATCATGCTTCGGCATTTGCTTTGGTGTTTGAATTCTAAATTCCTGGTTGAAGAATGGAATGCATTACGTGCAAATTCAAGTGGACTAAAATTAAAATTGATCTAGGCACCTGAAATTCAAGTTTTGAATTGTAAAGCATTTGAGTATTTACTTCTCTCAAACAATTGTTGAATTCTGTTTCTTATTAGAATCCTTCCAATCATGTATGTTGTTTGTGTTCACCTCTGATTTTCATTGTCGTTGTCTTGTGGCACTATATCTTTGCTATGATTATCTGTATAACCTTAGTTTCAGCAAAGATTTTTGTAGTTTTAGAAATCATTGGTGATAGTGTAGAATTGCTTTTTTATTTTTCCATTGCACTGTTCTCTTCAGGTTCATGGGGACTACTCAGAGGATGTTGGTGTCAAGCTGGATAGGCCTGCTGATGAGCCCATGCTCGAAGCACAGAATGAAGTTATTGGTGCTTGAGTTGTTTTTTAAAATTTTTTTTCAGTTTACGAATTTTTTACTCAGTATTGTCTGTTAAGAACGCAAATATGTTAAGTTGCACATCTTATTCTAGCTGAGGTGGTTTCTGTGGATTTTACTGTTATGAACGTGCCTCTGTCATGCTTTAACCTAGTCGATCAGTTTTTTTGTTATTCCAATTTTGGTTTTAATTGTTTTTGAAGATGCATAACTTTTCATTATTATTTTCTGTTTAATATGATTATCCAGTTGTGTCTTCATTGAGTTTGTGCCAAATCCTTTTGATTCCGCATGGTAGATATCTCCCAAATTTGTCCATGGATCTTATTTTTGTGTGGAAGATGGAAAAAACTTCATTTTATTTCCTTTTATCTGCCCGTAAATTGATCAAATCTTGATCTTATGCGTTCAAAATGGAATATATACTCTCAACTCCGGGAGTGATGTAGTGTATAAATAAAATAAACTTTTTGTGAAATGATAATGTTAGTGTTGTGGTTTGAAAGAGTAAGGAATTTGCAAAGTATGTGGGAATTCAGTGATCAAGTATATATGGGATGTGTATAAAACTGCCACAGTTTGTATAGCAAGTATAACGGACCAGGATCTACCACTCGAGGATCCTTAAAAATATCGGTTACTGACGGGACTAAGGCCAATCATAGCTTTTCAACCTTATTAGATATTCTGCAATTTTTTTGTTTAACTTCAGCCTGTATGCAACAAGTCCTATAATCGTTTCTAGAGTTTTATTCCGTTAATAACTACTAACCCTGTAAATTTTCCTTGGTTTGACCTGAAAGTACCTGCTATTGAATCTATAATTAGTGGCATTGATAGAGGCAAAATATGTGACAGCAATGTAGCATTCAGATATAGGAAACTTGTACTACAGTAAGGGTTTATGTGAAATTACAACATAAAAACAGCTGAAGCAGCTTATTCTGATTAGATCAGGCCTACTTCTTAGTAGTTCCTCTAGGTTCTATTGTACTAGTTTCCTCTAACAAATACAGAAAGTCATCTCTTTAACATGACGAGATGCAAATTACAATTCTAGGAAAACTTGTAGCCGGTAAAAACAATAGGCTCAGTCTCCGTTAGCTGAAGGTCTCGTACACCCACACAAACAGGCCTTGTTCCGCCTTGCCCTGCTACTTGGCCCACCGCCGTAAATGAAGTCCCTCAGCATAGCACCTGTTTTACTTACCAAAAACTTGTATTTCCCTTTGGCTTTATTTTCATCCTCCGGTTTCAGCAAAATGTATTGGATGCTTTGAACTTCAAGCTGCAGTCGATCAATCTTTTCTGATTCTTTTTGTGCCTCTTCATTCACCTTGTTTCTACTGATATTTCCAGCATCCTTCAACTCTGCAAATGAGGGACTCTCTTCAGTATCTTCTGTCAACTGATCATTCTTGCCTGCCAGCTCAACAATAGACTCCTCAACTTCATTTAACTGTCTTTTAACACTCTCGTACTCAGGATCATTGACCTTCTTGCTTCTCTTTTTCAACTCCATTTTCTTTTTCAAATCTTGCACATTTGCCTGAAGACTGGTCAATTTCTGAGCATCAGAAGCAAGTCTTTCCAAGATCTTCCTGTTGTTCCCTTCTTTATTTGGGTCTCCATTGCTTCTGGATACCTCTAGCTTGTCCACGCCCAATTCCTTCTCCACTTCCAATTCTGAAGAGGGATTCTTCGGCTCCACGGATTTTGACCGATGATGTACAGGGATAATCACAACAGGTGCTGCTCCCCGCTTTTGTCTGTCATTGACTAATGGATCAAGGCCACAGTCTTGCTCACCACATTCCCATAATCCAAGCATTTGGTCATTAGACCCACCATTCTCTCCTCTGCTTTTTCCATAGAATGAGTAATCAGACACTTGATCAAGCGGAATATCTTTCATCATTGATCTGTTCCTAACTTCCGGGGTTTCAGGTTTACTCTTCTCCAACTCCAGACCATCAGTGAACTTGCCCGTGAGCTCTACCCCTTCCTTCTGAAAGTCTTTCCCTAGATGTGAGCTGCTTCTTAGCTTCAAATCTTCGGTCTCTGTTATTTGATCTTCTACTTTGATGCAGGCGTTTATACTTTTCTGTTTTGCATGGCTTGCAATTTCTGGAACTAATACCTTTTCAACTGCTTCAATTCTAGTCTGCATTTCTTGTAACTCCGAAATTCCATCTGTTACTGCAATGGTTTTAACTAAAAGTTCTCGACAGTTTGTTTGCTCAAGTCTACTAACCATTTCTGAACCCTGTAGACACAGTTTAAAGACACTTGATTACCATGCACAAAATCTACATAGCAGAATTGAGCAACGAAAGGACAAAGGGATCAATTCTGTTAAAAGGCTCAGCATACTTAAGCTTTGGCATCTGTGTTTCCACGATACAGAAATTGGAAGTGCAAGTCATATGCAATTTCTGTTTGTGGAAATTACAGAGATTGTCAAGTCATATGATCTAGTTTCTAAACATAGAAGATTTATGTTACTGTTTATGAACTCAGCTCTTTATTCCAAAACAAAAAAAATTCTTGCCTCTCTCTCTTGCTATGGCAACAAAAAGGATTTTGAAGAAAACGGAAAAAAGAAATCATGTCCTCCCATTCAAAATGCCCATTTGATAATATAATTATTGTTATTAAGAGCAAGAAATAGAATTACCATTTGCTCTCCGTTGCCTTCCAGGTAATGCTTTTTCTTATGGAGGACGTTGTGCTCAACAGATGCTATGTTACCCTGGAGGGAAGCTGTAACTGGAACATAAGAAGACAACTGAGACTTTAATTCTCTAATTTCACTTTCCAAGAAGCCAACTCTTTCTTGCATCTGTCTTGTTTCCAAACTTTTTGCTGCACGTTCATCTTCAAGACTGGCACAAACTTCGGTAAGCTCGTGCACTTTATTTTCAAGCAGAATTTCTCGAGTGGAGGAGGTTTGTAGGTCAAAATAAAATGATGTGGCCTCAGCCTCCCAGGGTTCAAACTCATTACTTTTCTCCTGCAATTCTGAACTCAAATACATTTCTTTAATCTTCTGTTCTTCAAACTCCTCGCATAACCAACCTACATCAGATTCCAAACATTTATTTTCTTCATGCAGGTATTTGATTTCCCTCTTTTGTTTTGAGCAATCTCCCAATATTTCAAAAATTTGCCTCTCTAAATTTCCTTTAATAAGCTTTAATTCTTTGCATTCCATCTTAAGATCCTCAACAGTTTTGCAAAATTCAGCATTCAAGTTGTGTGTAGCCTTAAGTTTCAGTTCTGCTTCTAAAAGTTCAGTGGTCTTCTGTCTCAGAGAATCTTGTCCACCACAAATTTGATTGTTTAATTCATCATTGAGGCATTTGACCTTATGCCAATCCATGTGCAACCTATCAACTGTTTCATTCAGACATAGACCTTCTGCTTCTTTCATTTCCAACTTCTTCGCCAACGATTCAACCTCCTGATTGAGGTCACTGTTAATCATATGGAGATTGTTGAGATCTTCAGTAAGTGCTTTAACTTCCTCGGTCTTCTCAATGCCAAAGCTCTTGAAAACCATAGACAGGTTCCCAAGATCTAGGGCTTCCCGGAGAATAGTGCCATTTTCCTCTTCAAGAACAGACACCTCCTCTTTCAAGGCCAAAAATCTCGTAAGCAAAAGTCTATCCTCTTCAAGCAGCTTGGAAGTTTCTTCTTGCAATGTCAGGTAAGCCCCCTGCAAACTCACCAACTTTAGATCCCAAGTTTCTAATTCAGCCTTTAATGCATCCTGCCATTGGACTCCCTCCCTCACCTCCAATATTAACTGCTTGTTCATCTCAAGGAGCTCATCCTTATCTTTTTGAAGCATCATACGCTGACCGGTCATGAGCATAAGCTCCTGCTCAAAGATTTTCTTCTCTGACTCCTGGTCAGCTCCCTCCAATCTCAGCTGTCCAATTAATGTCAGAAGGACAGAGTTCTCAACTAGAATTTGCTGCTTCTCATCCTCATTTCTTAAGAGTGAACCTTTTAGGTCCTGTATATTGTCCAAAATATGTGGAATAGGTATTTGCCCTTGTTCAATCTTATCTTCATGACAATTAACAGGATCAAATTGAAGAACTCTGAACACTTGATAAATCCCTGCCCTTAGCTTTTCAAGTTCATCCAACAAGAATTCTGTTTCCACCTGCTGCTCAAGATTTTCAGTCTCCAACTCTTGTATCAGTTTATCTGATAATTTGGAGGCCCCCACATGCTTTTGACGTTCTATCAGCAGTGACAAGTTCTTTTCTTCCAGATCTTTTATAAACTTCTGCAAAATGAAGATCTCAACCTGAGCTTTTACAGCTTTATCCAGTTCTTCTTCAAATTCTTTCTTTGTTAACCTTGTTTCTTCTTGCAGTAGATGGACAAGGTTTTCCAGATCTTCCATCCGGGACTCACTTGATTGTACATAATCTGCACGCTCTTGCTGCTCAGAATTGAGGGAATCTCGTAATTCTTCCACTTGACTAAGTGTGGATTCTTTCTCCTTCTCCAGATTAGCATATTTCTCTTCTAATTTCGTAAATCTATTCTCCAGGTTTCCAAGCCTTTTTTCAACATTTTCCAGCTTAGATACTAGGGTGCTCTTTTCATTTAGAAGATTGGATTTCTCATTTTTTAGCAACTGGCAGAAATCTTCTAAGCTCTTTGACTTTGCCCGCAGACCTTGAAGCTCAACATTTGCTCCAGTAAGGGATTTCTCCAGCAAGATGTTTTTCTCCAAGAGCTTCTGCATATTGTCAGTCATAATTTGTAACTGAGAAAGCAGGGTGGATTTCTCGGCAAGAAGAAAGGATTTTTCTTCTCGTAGAAACTGGCAGGACTCCCGTAATTCCTTCACCCTCTCTCTTGTCCCTTCTAACTTGCCATTCATTTCCGACAGTGAACACTCCAGAGCAGCATTCTTATTCAAAAGATTATCCATGTTCCTCAACTTCTCGTGTAGAACTTCTTTCTCATCTCCTTTCTTTTTGCAGACTTCTTTCAGCTTTGAGTTCTCATCCTGCAAAGCCTTCACAGATGAGCCAAGGTGCTCAGGATTCCAACCAACTGACAGAACTTGATCTGCTAAAGCTTCGTATCTCCTACTTGATCCCATAATTTCCTCCTTCAAATGATGAACCTCTAGCTGAAAGGTATTACTTTTATCCACTTGCAGTGCAATCTCCTTCTCAAGTTTCTCTTTCAACTCCTTCAAATAAGAAATTTCGTTTTGTAGATATTTTATTGAACTAGAAGAAGAATTGGTCAATTCAATCAGGCTCTGGTTTTCTTTTTTAGCCTGCTGGATGTCGTCCTCAAGACCATGGTTGTGTATCTCCAAATCCTTCAGCGTTTGAAGCTTATTTTGAAGCTCCAATGTCAGAGCTTGCTGCTCCTCTTGAGATTGAGAGTGCAGCTTCTGCAAAGCCTGAAGTGTAGCTTCAACTTGGACAAACCGTAAGTGTTCATCCTGCAGCGAAGCCTGAAGATTATCCAGCTCTTTTTGCTTCTGAGAAAGTTCTTGATCCTTCATTACTATCTTCTGCAACAGACTATCAGCCTCTACCTGCAGAGATTGGTTTGATCTCTCCAAAATAACACACTGTTGTTCCACAGTTCTCAATTTTTCAGCCCCCGTAAGAATTTCACTTTTTAGTCGTTTAGCATCCTCTTGGGCATGAAAAATTTCACTCTCCATATGAGCTATTTTCTCCAAACACTGCTCGAACCGGAAAGCTATGGCTTCTTTTTCTTCATTTAGTCTAACAAGAGCTTGCCTCAGTCTTTCAACTTCAGTTTCTGCTCTTTCAGTTTGTTCATTGAGCGTTCTGGCATTTTCCTCGGCAAGTGAGATTTTATGCTCCAGTGAATATATCATCTCAAGACATTGCTTGTACTGAAGAAGACCCGCTTCCTTCTCACTCTCTAACCTAGAAAGTTCTTGCTTGAGATTTTGAGCTTCGATTTCTGCTTTAGAAGCTCGCTCATTCAGTCCTTTTGAATCCTCTTGGGATTGGGAAACTGTAGACTCCAGAGCAGATATTCTGTCCAAACAATGATTATACTGAAGAAGTCCTGCATCCCTCTCAGCTTCTAATTTGAGAAGTGTTTCCTTAAATACTTTTATCTCAATGTCCGTTTTGCTAGCCCGTTCATCAATCCCTCCAGCATCATTCTGCGCATGATTAAGTTCTATCTCCAGGCTAGAAACCTTCTGCAAACTCTGCTGGTACTGAAGAAGAATGGCTTCCTTTTCATCTTCAATCTCTGCAAGAGATTTCTT
>JAVXUL010000010.1:6348287-6365237 GCA_035590515.1 Trichilia minutiflora | reverse complement strand
CTTGCAAAAGAATCAGCATCTTCTTCAATGAGCTTGATCATTGCTTTGACTTTGGCATCCATATCTGTTGTATCAGATATGAAGTCAGTTGAACAGCAACCCAAAATTTAGAATACATAATGACGCACACACATGAACTTTAACTTTTTTACTTTTCATAAATGGAAAAGAAATTATCTAGCTGCCCATCAGATATTCTGCCAAAAATCATCACAATCTTATTGCCTCTTAAGAGTCATACAATTAGATTAGGAACCTATGGAACCCAAGGTGACATTATTGATCATCAGATATAGGTTCATGTCAATGTTTGCTAATGATAAAGGAGCTCGGTTGTTTAAGATCCCTATCTTATGAATAAATATTTGAACTTATAAAGATATATACAAGGAGACAAGCACTTGGCTTAACTACCTCGTGATAGAAGAAATAATTAAGAAAAGTCGATGATATTCATGCTGAAACAAGGAATTATACGAGCCTTGCAAATTAGAAACCGCAATACGTAAATGACATCGGTGCTACAATGTAAAGCCCAAAACATTAAATCACTTCTTGGAGTAAGTAGTACACAATGGTCAACAGTACAGGTAACGAGCTAAGACCAAACAATAAATCAACACTTAAATGATAATGTTCCATCTTCTGAGACAATATCGAAAGTAAAACAATGTAGACCCATTATTTGTAATAATGTTATGTTAGCATTCTTGTATCAGCACCAAAAAGCTACTTCTCCTTGGCATAGCAATTCTGTCATCAACTGCCAAAATTGATAGCCTAATACCTGACCCCAAGAAAGCTTGATGGTTTTTTACAGTGGCCAAACAGAATTTGATGTAATAGTCTATTTTTTAATATTGAAAAAGATTGAAATGAACTGGTCAAAACATAAATGCTGCAAAATTAAGCCATGATCAGCTTGTGTGCTAGATGACTCTTGGTTGGTCAAAGATAAGTAAAACTAGATAATGGGATCAAGACATTTGTTCTTATTTTTAAACAATTATTGGTTAAATATAGTTACCCTCAATTTTAGAAGAAACTGAATACCTGTAAGATTTTCCTGAAGCCATTTTGAATTCTTTGGGTAAATGTGGCTGTCCCACCACCAAGAGTACATGCACCTAGACTCCTGATGTAACAAGGTTGCCATGACTCCAGCAATGAACAAAAATGCAACTGGTTTGGACCTTGCAATTGCCTCGTGCTTATACCAGAAATAAGGACCGAGGTAATATATCCAGCCAGAATAACAACTTAACAGAATCCCACCACCAATTATATCCTAAAAGAGCATTTATATATCAGCATGAGCCTCTCCTTCGATACTCACCAGGATCATCAAGTAACTGTAAAAATAAAGGATTTTCAGAAACAGATTTTTCACATTAACTTCTTCAGATAGTGGTATGAAAAGGTTGCAAACTAAAGTACATGAGAGACTACCTGCTCAATTGAGTACCACTATTATCAACTGTTGCAAATTCAGCGCTTTACTTAAATACATCTAAACTAGTAAACAGATGTGCACTGATCCAGAAAAAAAGAAAGACATTGAAGTCAGATCTTAAATTCTATATTAGGCACAGAAAAATTCAGGTTAATAGTATACAGGCATTCATACATATGAACGTAATTGCTGGGAACCAAACTGGCAACCAAATATGTATTGTTTGATTTCTGTAAAAGCGGGATTTAGAAACCCAGTAATATTCAACATTCCAGATACTTGATGACTAAAACCAAAGGAAGAAAATACAATGGAAGTGATGAAAAAAAAGAAGAAGAAAAGTTCAACTGATCAAGAAAAAGCAGAGAAACCCACTTGTTTTATGGGAAAATTCATGAACCAATCTCCACTCAAACAAGTACAAAAGCATTATCTTCACGTAAAAGGACAAAAGGAAATGTTCAAATAGTTTTCAGATGAAAAGATCATCCAAAAGTACAGTAATAGTTATTAGTCCTGATCAGCGAGCAAAACAACTCCTCTTGAGGAACACAGAATAACACACCATAAGTAAAGAGCCCTCTTCAGAAGCAGCACAAAAAATGGTTCTTAAGAATATCAAGATCAAAAACTTACCAAATGAATAGAATCCGGTGACGGATTTTGAGCGGCTAGCAAAACTACCATTCAAAAGAACAATAAAAGCAATAACCTTAGCCAAAAGGGTGTCAACAGAAATAGCAAAAATAGATTTTTGATGAAAAATCTAGATCAAGTACATACCAAAAGAATGAAAAATAAAACTGTTCAGCAGCTGTCATAATAAGCCTCAAGCTGCAAATAGTCTTAAGTCACCCCATTTTCTTTGTCAAACTCTCTCTCACACACACACACACACACACTCTGATCTACCTTCTCACTCAAATGGGTTCTCCACATTATATCCTAAGATTTGGCTCAGTGACCTGTAAAAACACTGACAGAGAGCTTGTAATGCAATTTGATAAATATTGTAAGATTTTAATACTTTCAGTAGGTATAAATATCCCGTATATGTACACCAAAAGCCCAAGAAGCGTGGTTTTTGTTTTTGTTTTTTCTTAAGATTAACAAGAAGCCAGCTTAAAAATTAATTAATTAATAGATAATCCAGGAAACCGTCACATTCTTTAGTTTGTGCGGTCTTTTCACTTTCGTCGTTACTTACAATGCGGACAGTTGATGAACTTCGAATGACTAATCCACCCTTACTTTGCTTAAGATCTCAAAAATGTTCTTTCTTGGGTTTCTTAAATAAATTTCATTTTTCATACCAGTTTCAAATAAAAATGGAGATATTAATTTATCATTAAATTGTACGATCACCGTCTATTTTTTAATTAATAATATATGAATCCTTAAATTTTAATAACAATATTTTTTTTGTGTGAGTCATTTTCATCAGATTTTGTTAAGAATTTATTAAATAAAATTAATGAATTAACTGTTATATACATATTTTGGATAGAAACTGTTATATCCTTCAAATTTGTATCAGATAGATAGCTATATTTTTTTTTTGTTAAGATTGCAAAATTTAATTTTATCCATTCAGTTTATAATATTAAGTTAAATAAAGGATTAAATATAATATTTAATTTATTTAAAGATTATCCGAAGATATAAAAGTGGAGCAGATAAAATTTGGATTTTTTATTTATTAATGTTTTATCAAAATATGTATGTCAAAAATTAAATATAAAAAATGTACAAAATTGATTTCTTTTTTGTATTTATTAAAATAATCATATTAAAAAAATTTTGACAAAGTAATCCAAAAATTTATTTTTTAGATAATAATATTCTTATAAGAAATTAAATATAATTTCGGATATAGTATAAAACAATACTTTCAAACACATTTTATAACAATAATTTCGAATATAATATAAAACAGTATTTTTGAACACAGTTTAAAATAGTATTTTCGAATACAACTTCAAACGACATTTTTAAATACAGTTTAAAACAATACTTTCGAACACAATTTAAATCAGTACTTTTGAACTCAATTTTTTATTTTAATTTTTATAAAAATATTATTATCCAAAAAGTAAACTTTTGATTTACTTCCTTAACATTTTTTTAATATAGTTATTTTAATAAATACAAAAAAAAAATATAATCAATTTTATACAAAACCCATTAAATATAGGATCAACGGATATGAAACTATTCATCAATAATCCAACGCATTTTATCACTGGATTACACCCTGATAGTGACATCAGATTGGTAGATAATAGACCATATTCTAAAAGGAATGATATAATTTATAGAAAAAAAAATCCAAATGTTGAATTAATGAAGCCAGTTGCTGAATGTTGACTTGACTATTCCCTTGACACCATCTCCCTCTATTAATTTATTAAAATCAATTTGTTTTTATCTTCAAACACTATATAAATTAATAAGGTTTATAATACATGGTTTTGTTTATTAAGTTGATTTCACATGGCCCATGTCATAATTAACAATTATTATGAAATATTATTCATAATTTAAATAATTTTGATGCAATTTATGTGGGATGAAATCAGCCAAAAGAAAAGTTTAAGGGGAAATATGTGACATTAATATCAAAACAATAAAAAAACTTTGGCCATTTTTGTCAAATAAATATGGGATTTTTTTATTTTGGATTATTTAGTCCTTGTCTTAAGGTGGGTGGTTCCATTTCACAGATGGGCATTTTATAAAGACATGATTTCTTTCAAAGAATACATCTCACAAATATTATATATCTTAAAGAAGCACAAACACAATTGTGCACTTGACATAATTTTATAATTTCTCTTAAATAATTTTTAAACTATAAATTATTTATGTCACTTATTATTAAATTTAAGAAAAAAAATTCAAATAACTTTCAGGAAAAAAAAAAGTTTTCCTTCAAATTTTTTTTTAAGCCCTCAAAGCATATCATATGTTGATTTTGTTTGTCCAAATTTAAAGGAATGCAAGTAAAACGATTGATAAGAAATAAAATTAATGTGGTGTAAGACTTAAGGGACAAACTTTTGGTTTTGAAAGTAATGAAATCACTGCGAAATGTATGGAGAAATATAAATCATTCTCATCCTTTCGTTTAATTTGCTTTAAAGATAAATAAAACGAATCATCTCTTTATTGCTGTGGCAAGGTAACTGTGATGATAATAAAAGCTTACCAAACCCAAAAGATGAAACAAAGATAATGGCTGATGAGGATCAGGATCATTGTGCATATTATTCTTACATTTTTATTTCTATTTTTTAAAATATTACATAAATATAAATTAAATTTCTCAATGATTTTGATTTTTTTTAAAAAAAATTGTTATCAATATTAACTAGAATATAGCATAAAATATATTATTCTAAGTGGTCCTTTTTGTCATAACAATTTTAGGCAAGAGTGGACAGATCTAAGATGGTTCCTTTTGGCAGAGGCATGGATTTTTAAGAATTTAAGAGCATGCTCCTTAGGCTAGTAACAACTCTTAATGGTCTATAGAAGTTACATGATTTAAGTACAATCAGTGTGGAAATATTGCCCATGTTAAATGAATTAAAATTGTGGTGGTTTGAAATTTTATTAGTCATATTTTTTTTTTTTGAAAATTCAAAAATTTCGACTGTTAACTAACATATTTGGAGATTTTGTCGGGATGGGACGCATGCCCTTAACTAATCAGGCGTCCAACTCAATCCTTGTCAGACAATATTAAACGATCATATAAAATTGAGACTGCACCAAACTTTTATACTAAATACATTCTCAAAGATTCGAACCCAAAAACAATACGAATACTCTCGTAATGTGCTTTATTAGTCATATTAAAATTCAGTCAGGTCATCTAATGCAATCCAATTTTGAATTTCATTAGAATCCAACGACCACCAAAAATGAATGTATTTAAGTAGATTGGATTAAATTTTGAAATAAGAAATGGCTTAAATAGTTGAATAGTTAATAACCCATAGTTTGTTATGATGACAGGAACTATCCATCTGCAGAACCCCTTAGGTCCTTCCTCTCCAAGAAAATAAACCTTGGAACCTCTCTAATGAAAATTGAGTTAGTATTACTATTGATTGTCCGAGAGCTATTTAGCGAAGTGCCAACCAAATCTGCTACGCTTTCAAGGGACTAGAGCTAAAAAGTAAAAACACCGACAATATGATGTTGAAAATTCCGCCTCTATAAATTATTGGTGGGGGATATAAATAAAATCAAATAAATGAGAGCCGTATGTTAATTGAATGTGAATGAATAGAGATTTTGTTGAAAACTTTTAGCCCATATGTATTTGGCCACATCTACCATTCTTTTCTAATTTTCTAAATTTTACTTCCAAAATCAACACTACCCACCACTCTCAATCTCAATCTCGATCACAAAAACAACACAATTTGGTCTGCAATATCCGAAAAGGAAACGTAGGGACAGATTGTTGCAATAATGGACCACAATCACATACATAAATCCAGATTGTTTTCGTGTTTTTTAGTGGCCTATCCAGCTATGCAATGCGATGCCCCCATGTTCCAATTCCCTTCAAAGATTCTTACAAAGGTTCACTAAAAAGTAAAGAGTAAAGAGAATCATTATAGATTTGTTGTGTTCTGTGTTACCAAGTGAAAAAGCGAAAAAACAGATCATGGGTATAATTTCAAACCTGCTATAACGCAAGAAAAAAATAATAATAATCCCAGGCCATGGATAGAATCATATGAAAACTATCCACATCTCAGTCACGTGAAGCTTTTACTATTTTCTTCGATCTCATCGCATGGCTTTTGGCTTTGGTGGTTAAACGGTTCTGTACATTCCATGTTTGAGAAAAATGATATCCATAGAGGAATAGGTTTCCTACTCATTTCATTTATTTTCCTGTTTGATTGATGAGAAACATTTAGATACCTCAAATGCATCAGGTGACATTACTGATGTAGTGCATCCAATCAATGCCAGTATGTTATCTAATTTTATGATAGTTTGAGGTGGTAGAGGTGGGATTTACAGTGAGTCCCACCTTTGTTACCTCGAGCTACCGTAAATTAAAATAACATGTTCAAATTAGTTAAATATTATATGTCAAATAGTGCATATGATGGAAGAATGTGTAAGTTTCAATTTCATCTTATGTGCCCAGTTCAAGAAATAATATAAAATTATATAAGTTTTTGGAATTTGTGGAGTCTAATGGAAATTTTAGAAGATCAATTTCGATTATTTTGGAATTTTTAACTAACAGTTAGAATTATATTTGAACATCGCTAATAGCCTGATGTATTTTCTAAAATTATGTTTTTAATTTCGAAAACAGACAATGATTCATAACCCATTATTATGTTCAGAAAAAAGATCAGTGATTCAGAACTTAACAATTACAAAATGTTGTCAACTTAGTTTCATCAGTCTAATAATTATCATAACAAACTTAAAAGGCAAACCATGTCAACAAAGTCCATCTCATGATTAACCCTTTAAGATTTAGCAAATGTAGATTGATTGATAGACTTAATTTATAATTAAGGTAACTTTAAGGCTGTTAATTGGTGTGAGATAAAATTACAAAATATCGAGAAACTACGCTATCTAAGTGTTTATCAAACACCTTCTCTGTTGGGCTTTTAAAGTTAGTTTACTGGCAATTACGGCCACAAGGCCCACAAGACAAAGTTCACTGAGAAGTAAGTTGAGTCGTTTAGACCCATTGAGATATCAGGCGTGGAAATTCAATTATACTTTTCTAGCCCAGCCCAACTGAATTTCAGGTAATGATAAATGGTTAAATGAATTGTACCAAAAACTTTTCTTTATTTTTATAAAATTTACCTCACAATATTATAAATAAGAAGCATTTCCTATCATATGTCTGGAGTTTTCCCTTTCTTGTTAAAATGTTATTTATGCTCATGGATTTTATGTTAAACAATATACCTTTTCCAATAAATTTGATCCTCAAACTCCTCCATCGGTTGTCCGTGCCAATGTGCTTGGCACATAGATGATCGAGACGAATAAATTGAAATGCGGATAGAGGCACCGGGTACTAAAGTAGGCAATGCTATGCTGAAACGATTACAAAATCCTGTTCTTGTTTTCTCTACATGTATATTATGGACATAATTTTGAGAGAAGCGTCTTTATACTTTTTTTTTTTTTTTTGAAGATAATTTAGAATATTCAGGTTTTATCTTATTAATCTTCGAATATACTAATTAAACATATTATCGTCCACACATCTTGCTTAAATTATAAGTAGCTAACTAAGATCAAACTCAAGATATACATTTATACTACACATCTTTAAATTAAGTTTTAAGTTTTATTTTGTACAGTATATACATCCCACAAAATTACACTGCACCGTACGTTAATGTATCAATACATGAATTATTGTAATTACTCCCGTTTGTTCCATGTAAAGTGTGCACCTTTTCTAAGTATTCTTCCCCAGTTTCCACCCTTTCTAGCCAAGCTGAAGTGAAGATTCACAAGCTCTGTAAATCCAACCCTCAAGCACCCACATTCCGAGGTAAACTACTCAGCTTTACATAGAACGTGACTTTAGCAAAGACGACAAGTTTTTCTTCTCAAATGTGAAGACAGATTTTCTTGTTATCTTTGAATGCTTCTAGGCAATTCACATGGAAACAAGAAACAGAAAAGGCATAAGGGTCCAATAAATACCGCATGTGAAAGTTTGCAATCAACATTTTCCAAGAAACTTCATCCTTCACTCCCATTTGGTTTGTGCACTCAACTCCATGGACATCTCTTAAATTTAGAGCAATAATAAAATGTAAGATTTTATCTAAGAATAGACACAAATTAACATACCACATTTTACCAAAAGCATCTAACATTTGCTAATACTACGACAGCTAGGTGTCATATAATTATTATACAGATACAGAAAACTTACGAACAGCATACCTCTTACAAGAGCAAAGATATAAAGAATTTCATCCTTCAATTTTATATTCAGTGCTGCGGTGTGAGCGAAGGAAAGGAAGGTATAGATTGTAATATCAGCTTCCGCCCAATTCTCCGACTAGGGGATGACCCCAGGATAGTGTTTGGTGGAGAGACTCTCTTACTGTTGGGAGAAGTCTTGATGCCACTGCTAGGAGTGCAGTTGCCCCGTAGAATCTCAGGTATTTCATCTTCAGGAGTAGTTTGGAGACACTTCTCAAACTTAGGTTGAGATTGGAGAATGCTGGGTTTCCCATACTTGGGGCCAGTATAGAATCCAGAGGAGGATCCAATAGCAAGTAAAGATCGAGGTGGTTTACATTTGGATGAAAATGGCAACTGGACCAGTGATCTGAAATGTAGATATAATTTAAAGGTTAATAGCAATGCATGTAACTTTACAAGACAACAAAAAGTTCAAATATGACACCTGCAAAACCGTAATGGTGTGGTGGGAAGAGCAGAGCTTGTATTCTGCTCTTCATTTTTCGGGATTTCAGTTTTCTGCAAATTTTTATCCACCTCACTTGCTTCAGACGCCTCCATTTCTTCTTCTACTTCAGCATCTGTTTCTGTTAGTACAGACCCTAAATTCCAAAACAACGTATGAAGGACTATAAGAAATGTCTCAAAAATAACGTCAGCACACAGAGTTTTGTAAGTTTGGATGGAAACCCATAAAAAACATAATAATGTTTTCAAAAGCAATATGCACTAAATGGGCATGTAAGCATAAGGCCACACTCACCATCCTTTCTACCAAATGTATTCTTACACCCTTCACATCTGCAGTTAATGGAGCACCCAACTCCACCCTACAAAAACATGATGATGCCACTCTCCTTAATCCCTTCATTTGGAACATCAAAAGAATATCAAATATATCAAGGATCGAAACCTGAAAGCATTCACAGTATTTCTTTAGGCAACTTGATTTCTTGCAGTTGCATCCTCTTTTATGCCTTGCTGATGCTGGTGTTTTACTAGAGTCTTCCTGCAAATGCAAAAATAGCAATCAGGTTAAACAGCAGCTTCATATTGCTGATTAAGCAGAGTGTAAGGTCAGCTTAAAATCTAACCCCAAGTTCAGGCAGACAATCGGAGCTCCTAATCACTTTGGGAGCAAATGCAAGTGGGTTTCGAGACTCGATCTGTTTGCGAGTTGCAAGAACAGTATCTTCGTGGATAGGTTTGTTGAAGCAATCTTGACAAGAACATGACTCTATACAGTACACACCAGCAGCAAAACATTCGCAGTAACTGCAAGAAAAGTATAAAACATGGAAGTAATTAATGCCAATTTCCTTAATTATTTTTTATTCAGAAAATATATGGAATAAAGAAATGAAGCAATATATATAGAATGGCCCCCATTGATAACGATGGCAAAGTGTAGGAGGAGAGAGAAAAGATAAATAGAGAACATAGCAAAAAGTAAATTATTCAAGAGAGCAGCATATCTTGAAACATTGATATGCAACACAAAATCAATTATAGTTATCAGATTGAATCTTCAAGTTTTGCTCACAGCAGTAGTCCATGGCATGTGACAGCTTTAGTTAAGGAGAGAATTTCAACATTAGCATCTACAAATATTCATATGATATTGAGCAGCAACATTTGGTCCATTAACTAAACATCAGATGCTATAGCTGAAAGCCTGTCTGTCAGCTGGTTAGGCAGCTTGGACAAAGAACAATATTCTCTGAACCAAAATATTTAGTAGCGACTTACAGTTTCAAGCACTTGGATTTCTTACAATTACAACGCTTGCAAGCATCACCTTCACCAGCACTTTCCATCCTACGCCTGAATGCAATATAAAATCATATTGTAAGAACAGATAAACAAAGGAAAAGGAAAAGTGATGCACTAAAATGAATACTATGGTATTAAATAAATATTATCTTGTCAAGTGTTACATGCCTTTTCTTTTGGGGGCTACTCTGATTATTCTCTTCACCGGCTAAATATGCAGATGTCAGAGAAGCATCTTCTGCAAGCAGAACTCCATTTTCAACGGCGACCATGTCTGTTGGCATAGTGGTTGAAGCTAAAGATTCAGGAAGATGATCTTCACTTGCTTTAGGAGAACGAAACGAGGCAGTAGAGGCAGGCAAACTCAGCTGTCTTCCCGTAGACAAAGAATCAATCCGGATGCTTTTATTATCTTGAGAAGATATTGCCAAAGCATTTAAGTGCAAACCAATTCCAGGCAAAGTGCACTGTGAAGACTTGCTGCTACTAGGCTTAAGAGGCACAAGTTGCTTATCTTCGGACACAATCTTCTCATCAGATTGCAATATCCTAGAAGAACTACAGTTTGAACCATCATCTAATTTCTTCCTGCACGCCACCAGTTCAAAATCTAGACAGCGCCTTAGCATACCCTGATGCAAGTTGGAAATGGGCTGTATACAAGACAAAATCCACATGAATTTTTTACATACCTTCTAATTGTTCTTGACAAATAAATGCTTAGATGAAAAGAACCAAATATTTATTTCAACATAGACTAAGCTTCAACAAACAAACAACAAATGTAAGGTATATAATTAATTTTATGTGCAGCAGAAATTCATAACAGAAACAGTTGCAACTTTTACCTTACAGGACACCGGAATACTCATGCCCACAGCAGTGCTAATTTTTCCAATTGGATCACCTGTTAAGCACTCATCCAGATCATCATCAGGGCTATCCTCTGCCCGTTTTAATTCATTCTGGATACTGGTTTCTCCTGGTTGAGTGGATTGATCTTCTGTTTCATGTTTTTGATCAGAACCAATTGGATAAATCATGTGCATTCTTGGCTCCCCACTGAAGGCATTTTGCAAGAACCGTGGTGTAACAGAAGTATATCTTGCCCCAGGGTCCATTGATTTCTGAATTAGGCCCTTAAAGGCCTCTGAATCATTGGGGAAATTAAAAATTAACAAATCTGCAGCATCAGAAATCAAATTCTCCCAGTCACATCCTCTCATTTCTTTTCTTTGCTCCATCTGGCTCATCTCCTGTAATTGCGCTTCACCTTCAGATGGAACATGGTCAGAGGCCTCTTGAGCAAATGGAACAACTGATGTAGATCTGCTAGCCAACTCAGACACACAATTTGTCTCAATACCACAATGGCTTGGATCACAACCAGGGATTCCGCAATCATAGTTTAAGGCTCGTGGAAGCTCAATTGCAAACTTTGAATTGCTGCAAGCCTCAGCAGAGAGTTCTTCACTGGAAACCGCAGGGTCAAAAGTTTCTGGTAGTTCAGTTGAGTTATCATATAGCTGGGATGCATCAGCTGATACACCATTATTTGTACAGGCTTTATTACCATTTTCAGGAGAAAATTCAGGTTTCGATGGATCCAGACAGTTATTCCTGCAAATAAAAAGTTAGAGAAGAATTATGAAACACTGAAACTTAAAAAGGTATGTAGTCAGTTACCTTCTAGAGAATCTAGTTTCCTTGTGAGAGCTGACGTGAGGTGAAGTGAAAATTGATGGTAGGGATGCAAAATTCAGCGAGTTGAATGTCTGGGTAACAGGTAGGGACTTGACAGGTTTGATGGGAGAGAGACTGCTGATATAGTTGAAGACTGGGGATTCCTGGAAGCAGTGGAAAAAGATTCCTTCTTAGTAAAAGAAAGAAGTAATCACACATAACCCTTCATCACAGAGTTCATATAAAAATATGCAAAAACAAGAAAATAGAATCTTAATGCAATGAATCAATTCAAGTATATTGAAAAGAAAAAATTGAAGATTTCTTGATTTACAACAACTTTTACACGCAGAATACCTTAAAATATAATCAGAAACTCTCGAGACATACAGTTATCAAAAGTTGTCAAAAGAAAAAATGAAACCAAAATACACAAGGGATGTTTCATCCCAAGATCTACGAGTAACACCCACTAATTAGACACTGACTTTTAACAAAATAAGGCCAAATTATTTGAGACAATGAATTCTAACAAGATCTGAGTTAGCAAATTCTGAAACCAAATACAAGAAGGCCTGCACCCTTCCATGAAGAATATTTGTAACAATCTTTGATAAACTTCAGGGCTCCTAGCTTCTCCTGCCCTCAATCATCATATAAACTCAAATCTAGCAGAAAAGCAGGGGACATCGTAGTTAAAATCTTAAATTAAACCACCATATACTCACCTTTGCTTGTAGACGGGAAAAGAATTTGCATGACGTGCAGAATGAAATTATCTCGCCAAAGGAAGATCATAAGTGAATTGTGCTCAGTAAATTTATACAAATATAGAGATGAACACAGCAAACAACAATAACACAAGAGCATGTACTAACTTCAAGGCCACAAGAACCCAGAAGCAAAAGACAGCAAATGTCAGTATAAATTGGTAAAATGGAGCTTAAAACTGGAGATCTGCATCACGCTGAACTGCAACTCAGCATTCAGATAAGAGTAAAGCCACTGTCCAAAATTTACAACCACAAAAACAAGACAATTCTATCTAAAACCATCCAATTCAACAAACAAAAACTCGAATCCGCCGGAACCAGGAAAGTCAACCCATCCAGAAACCGATCGAACTACATGCAACGGCCAAAACCAAATCACACAAACACAAAAACCCACTTCACCCTCAAAAAATACTGAAAACATAAAGAATTTCATATTATCACCTCAAATTTAGAGAGTGGTGTGGCGATCTGCGAAGACTTCTCCGGGCTGTCCATGCTTACTAAGCAAGAAACACCACCACCACCACATACCTCTCTTTCTTACAACATACTTACAGACATCGATATCTCTCTCTATCTAATCTACTTTAGTCTGCCGTGTTAAAGTTTGTGTCTCAATATGTAAGTGAGTATTGTATGTACAATACACGGTAGCTTAGTATAATCCACAAGATGAGATTCAAGAAATGAAATAAGCGGGAAGGCGGGAGAATGAGTAAGTGGACGGAGGATTTTCTCGTGGGGATAAATCAAACAAACACAACAACAACAGAGACTCAAGACCCCACAACCAACTACATTACATGTCCATAAACTATTTCTTTTCGCTTTAAATAAAGTAACCCCCAGTTGTTGAATCTTTGGTCATAAACAATTCCTATTCCTCCTTTCTCTTTAATCGTTACGGTTAGCTGGAATTTTTCTCTTTTTTATATTTTACATTTATTCTATTTTTTACTTTTTCAATTCGTTTCAAGAGAGAAAAGATTCAAGAAAAATACTATATATGTAATGTAATCTACACAACGGAGTGTCTGTATGATATGCTGTAATAAGCTCATTCTATGTTGGCTTTTTACGACAATTTTGTTACTGACTCTGGAGATTCGGTGCAAGTACGCCCAGGAGTTAATTTACAATTTTAGCCTTTGAGTTGTGGTCAAAGACTTGCAAGGGCATAATATCATATTAATCCATAAAGTAAATTCCTAACAAATAAATAAATAAATAATTTTTTTTTTCAAATAACAGTCATGTGATTTTTACAGATATTTTGTTTTATATAAATTAAATTCGAAATATTCAACAAAAAATTTTCTATTATCATCCTTATTATACAAGGAAAATTATGGGTTAATAATTAGTTGTTAATAAAATAAAAACATAATAATTGAATATTAAAAAAATTTATTGTATTTTAAAATGTAAAATAAAATTTCAAAATCACACATATTCAATAAATTTTGCATCGTAAAGTTGGGTATGCATTAACTTTGCAATGTAAATGTATATATTCAATATAAAGTTATGATTAATATGGAAAAATCTAATTTATGTTTTCCCCAATTAATTTCTGTATGATGTACTGTGATTTCTTACCATATTAGTTGTTCAAATTTTGATGGAATCATTAAATATTGAAACTGCCAAGTGATTCAATGTATTATTGAAAATAATAAATAAGCTTTAATGAATTTTATTTACAACAGTCATTAAATCATTAAAAAATAATAATAAGATGTTAATGATGATATTTTATTGGTTAAAGTAACTAATTAATAGTAGAAGATTGAGGCAAACATGCATATAATAATAATAATGATAAATTTTGTTAATGGGTATTTTTAGAATATTTATTAAAATTTTCATATATTATGTTTTCTATTTTATTAAAATTTATTATTAATTAAAATATTAAAATTTGTTATAAATAATAAATATAAAAATTTTATGAGATTAACAAAATTCTTAATTAATTTGTAACTATTAACAAATCTTACCTTGACTAATGCTTATTATTTTCAATCGGATATCTTCAAATTTATGAAGCATTTATTTTCCTTCAAAACTGATGCATGTTGTACGGTAGTGATTTTGTATGTAATACATTTTCAAATTTCCATCCATTAATAATCTTATTAAATCTCCAAAATTTATGGGGCATTTTAAAAAATAAAATTTGTTGTATTTTTTAACATGTAATTAATGTAAGGATATCTTACCTAGTCTTAAAGTTTACTTGAAACTCATAAAAATAAATGAAAGGTATTATTTCACAATTATTTATCTAAATCTATAATATATTAAGAATATGTTTAAAATTGATTTTATTATTCTAGATTTACAAATTTTGTTAGATAGAATCTAAAATTATTTAATATTAGTTAAAAAATTAGAGAGTACCCAAAAAAAAAAAATTTAATTGATAAATATTTTTTAATGGTTTAATTTTTAAAATTAATAATATCTAATATATTTTTAAAAAATTTATATTTATAATAAATAATTAGCATCACCGTTATCTTCTCTACACAAGTTGGCATCTTACCACTACCCATAACTATTTCACTATTACCAACATCACGTTGAATGACAAAATTCAATATAAGGTAATATATATCTCTAGTCGCGCATGAATTTAAGATCATCCTTTCAGAAATTATTAATATTATTATTTTATGGAATTATTATTATTTTTTTAAAATAAAAATCAATGCTTGGTTCGTTGCGCTCGCTTAGTCAATTCAGGCCTTATGTCAAATACTAAATAAAAAACAATATACAATACGATCCTAGGAGTTATAATAGTATTAAATTTTGACCAGACCCAACATAAAATTCCCCGTGAAGCCTGGAGGTTAAGGTTAGGTAAATCTAAGTACATTTAATTCAAATTGATTCAAATTATTTAATTGAATTAAGTTAAAGAATTTAAATTAATATTTTATAAATTATTATTATCTATTTGAGTTATAAATTATATTAATTTTAAGTCTCAAAATGTTAAATCAAATTACTTAAATAGATATTAGGTATGATTATATTAATATTATATAATAAAATTATATATTAATTATTTTATGATAAAATAATAAATTTATTATTTTAATATTATATTTGAAAGCAAATTATAGTCTCAAATTTTATATTTTATATTTTAAATTTAATTTAAATTAATAAATTATTTTAATTTAAATTTAAAATTTATACCGTAAACCTAAATTGATCCAAAACATATTATTTGAATTGTTTACTATCTATAATATATTATTAGATTTAATTTATTGAATTGAATCGAATTGGTAAAATTTAAATCCACAATATTTGGATGAATTTAAAATTTTATGTAAATTGTAAATGTTTATGGAAGGTAATTAAATTTACTCTTTTAACCTTCACCCAACATTCAATTATTTTTGTATTCGGTAGTATATAGACGGACAATACGGGAAAACGGCTTGTGCGGTCCAACATCAAGAAAATTGGCGCGTTAGTTTTTTGAAGGATGGATTTATAGGCTAGGTTTGAGGTTGAGGTCCAACATGTGCAATGGACCCTCACATCTTTCTTTTATACGTTTCCATTTCTCATCAATAATCACATTGTAAAATTTCAAGTAGATGATCTGATGCTCACTTAGATTTGAACATGTTGGACACATCGAAAATCAGATTTGAGGTTGTGACAAAGGCACTCCATTATCGATGATGGACCTCAAATCCATGCATTGTGTTTCTCTTCACTCGGAAGAAGACATTATTACTAAATGACATTTTTTATGTATCCTAAGTTTGTCGAATCTCCCTCACGTGGGCCCCATTTTACAAATCAAGATCATGACGATGACAATCATGACAATTGTACATTTTGGTAACGTTTAACATTATAATCACATGGATGTGATTATGTTCCACTTGTGAGTGTGGTAGCAAAATTAAGTGTAGAATATTGTTGATGAAATCGAGAATAGGTGATAAAATGGAAAGAGAGGCAAAAGAGCCCGCCTAGTTGCCATTTCTAATTCCATGTTATCTTTCCCGATAAAGGACAAAATGAAGTGGTCTCTTTAACAAGAAAAAATGTAAATGTCAACACATGGAAACTAATTTTTACTTAATTTTCATTGAGAGGATGATAAATATCACACCCGTGTTTGTAATTTAAGGGTATAATTATAACTTCATTTTATTTCCTGTTTATGCATTTGCATCCATGATGCATATCAATAGTTTATTCGCTTATTCTTGGGAATATTTGGTCTCGGGTTGACTAAAA
>JAVXUL010000010.1:6329047-6348187 GCA_035590515.1 Trichilia minutiflora | reverse complement strand
TATTAATATAAAAATATCATGATACATAATAAATAAATATCTAAAATCATTATTGGATCTTAGGGCATATATCAACATTACTGTCTCATCAGACTCTCTATTTCCCAAGTCATCTCCTCAACTGTGGCACTCTGTCATAAGACTTTCATCATTGAAAAAGTCTTATTTTTCAGGACTCGCTCTTGTTAATCAAGTATCCTCACCGATTGTACCACGTAATTGAGGTCATCTCTCAAATCAATCAATGGCGTCTCAAGTATATACGATGAATCCAGCACATACTTCCAGAGCATGGATACATGGAATACATCATATATCCAATTTAGCTGCAATGGCAATTCCAATTGATAGGCTACTGGGCCTAACCTATCCACAATACTAAAGGGTCTAATATATCGAGGATTTAACTTTTCCCGATTTCTGAATCTGATTATTCCTTTTAGGGTGATACTTTCAAGAAAACCTGATCGCTTATTTCAAATTTCAATGCTCTCCTTCGATTATCATAGTAGGATTTCTATCTATCTTGAGCTGTTTTCAATCTCTCTCTAATAATCTTTATTTTTTCAGTGGTGATCTTGATCAGCTCAATATTATCAAGTTTTCTCTCACCAACTTCATCCAATACACCGAGGTTCTGTATTTTCTACCATACAAAATCTTATAAGGTGTCATCTTAATACTAGTCTAATAACTATTATTATACGCGAACTCTATCAACAATAGATGCATATCCCAACTACTTAAAAATTAAATAACACATGCCTGAAGCATGTCTTCTAGCGTTTGGATGGTCCTTTCTGACTGTCCATCAGTCTGAGGATGAAATACAGGACTGAAAGTCAATTGAGTGCTCATAACTTTCTGAAGTCTAGGCCAGAATCGAGATGTAAAACGAGGATCTCGATCTGACATAATGGTAACTAGCACTCTATACAGCCTGATAATCTTTGACATATACAACTTAGCCAGTTTCTCAAAGGAGAAATTCACTCGAATTGGCAAAAAATGAGCTGACCTAATGAGTCGATCTATAATTACCCAAATAGCATCATGGCCTGCCTGAGTCCGAGGCAACCCGACCACGAAGTCCATGGTAATGTGCTCCTACTTTCACTTAGGTATAGGTATAGGTTGTAAAGTTCCTACAGGTCTCGGTGCTCAATCTTGACCTGCTGATATATCAAACATCTAACCGCAAAGTGGATTATATCTCATTTCATCCTCGATCACCAATAACTCTTTCTGGTGGTATGGTACATCTTGGTACTGTTCGGATGCATAACAAATACAAAACTATAGGCTTCCTCCAAGATAGCCTCTCTCAGCCCTCTATCACTGGGTCCACAAACCCAACCTCTAAAAATCAAGGTCCCATCCTAAGTGAAGTAGAAGTCGCTCTCTTTACCATCTCTAATCTCCTGGCAAGTTCTGACCAACTCACTGTCTAACATCTGGCCCTGTCTGATCTGAACAACTAGGGTAGGTCTGACCAGAAAGCTAACAATTAAGGCTCTAACCTCATTATACCCTGGTGATACTCTCATCACTCTCAGATCCATCAATAAAGGCATGTAGATGGTACGAACATGAGGCAAGCTGGCTGAAGTCTTCCTGTTCAAAACATCAGCAACCACATTGGCCTATCTTGGGTAGTAGTTAATGATCAGATCATAATCCTTAATCAATTCTAACCACCTCCTCTGTCTCAAATTCAACTCTTTCTGTGTAAGCAAATACTTAAGAGACTTATGATTAGTAAATATCTGATACTGTTCCCTATACAAGTAATGCCTCCATATCTTTAATGCAGAAACCACTGCTACTTGCTTTAGATCATGGGTAGGGTAATTCTCTTCATACTTCTTTAATTACAGAGAAGCATAATGATACGGAAACCCCAAGAAATCTGAGTTCTTAAAACCCCTTAATCCTATTGATTAAATCCCTAACTTTCTATTCAATTAAACATACTAGATCAAACCCTAAATCATGTGTTTGAGACCCAATTCCAAAGATAAAAACAGAAATTAATTCACGTTCAAGCCACTTACTGATTAAGCAAAAGTAACAAAGAAGACAATCACGCCTCTCTTGATGAACAAATCTGAAATTTTTTTCATCAATAATAATAACCTCTGTTTACAAAGATAAAGGAGGTTTAAATACCCTTGCCCATGTACTAACCCTAGCAAGCTCATTTAATGAAAACTAGACTAATTCTAAGTAATTACCTAAAAAGAAGGCCCACATACCTAGTACTTAACAAACTAATTAAAATGAACTAAGTTATGTGGCTTTTAATAAAGGCACATGATTTTTTTAATAAATATCCAGCCCCTTAATATGTTCTTGGGCCTAATTAAAGATAGAAAATCATAAGCCTAATTTATTACAAAACAATTCCCAAAGAAAAGTATTGGGCTTGTCTTCCAGATTGGCTAAGTACTAGCCCCTTCATACGCCTCCTCTAATAAAATTACAAGCTTGGGCATGCCTTGGTGTTCCTCCATAGATGTTTCAGCCTCTTCAAGTATTTGACTTGTTATTTGGCTTTGAACAAAAGCTTGTATTACTTGTTTAACCTTTGAAACTTGTTGCCTTGTAATTGGACCATTAGGCATGTGTAGCTTGTCTTACCGTGTATTGTGACGTTGAACCTCCTTATCAAGACTGATTGTATCAGTAAGGCTTTTAATAGTAGTTATATAAATATGTGTAAAATTCTCAAAATGGTTTTCTTTTAAAATAAAAATCATTCACATACAAGTTTCTTTTTTTTTTGGAAAAATTTTTGCACTGTAATCACTTCTGCAAATAGAAAATAAAATGTGGTCAGTCCTCAAATTTCCCTTGTTGTAATGAGATTATAAGAAGAGCAATAATTTTAATTCCACCCTTAATTTTCACAAAGAAGTTTAAAATGAGTAACTGTATATAGCACCACATTAACTAAGTTTTATCGCTTTTATATGATCCATAATTGTTAGGGATGGTAGCTGATTGAATTTTGGTAGATACTATGATATCCATATTCATATTCAATATAAAATTTTAATACTAAATCTACCTTAAATTTGCAACAAATTTCACATTGAATTAACAAATCCGCTAACCAATAGATTATGAAAAAAAAAAGTAGTAAAATAATGATCCAAATAAAGTTTTATTAATTAATTAATTAATTTTTGAATAAATAATTTTAAACAATGCCATGTGATTCATTTAAAAAAAATGTTAATATTATTATAAAATATTTATTAGGTATATATTTCTTTTAAAATTAACTTATAATATAAATTAAAAAAGTCAAATAAAATCGTCAAATCTCTCTCACCTAAATATTTTTCATATTTAAAAGAGTGGTATGTGTATTTATCAATTATTTAATTATGATTATATTAATAAATAAATAATTTAAAATTTTATCCATGGACATTATGTTTAAGAAAAATAAAAGAAGTGAATTTCTTCAATGAAATAGTAGTAAAATAATGATCCAAATAAAAGATTTTAGGGTTTATAAAAAAAAAATTGTATTTTTAATATTATAATAAAAATATACGGATATCCTTTCTTAATTTTATTTTTTAATAAAAATATAAATTTTAATTTATGTTTATTACATGAAGATGTAAAAAAAATAAACGATACTGTAGCATTATTAATAAACATGTGACATAAATTCAAGATAATTAAAATCACGAGGGATTCTAGGTTTGTTAAAAAGCAAGGTATAGATATGTATAAAGTCAAAATCTGCAGAGAAAGACAATAACAGAAAGGAGGACATGCACGTGGTCCGGTCTTTTGATAAATTGAAAGTAAAATATGATAAAATAATTCTAAAAGAGAATTTTATTTTATTTTTGTAAATATTTTCGTTGGAATCAGAGAATGAGGTGGACCAATAAAATAAAATATATCCTGATAATTATCTTATAGAATTGTCTTTGGTGGCATCGAAAATCAACGAGGTAGATGAGATCGAATCACTTTATTGATAAATGCAAACAAGATTATATTATTGAAAAATAAAAATAATATTCACAAACATAAATTACATATATATATATATATCACTGTATATGTATAGTAAAAGACAATATAAAATGATTTAATATTACAAATACTAGAAGAGCAGGTGAATTGCTATTAGAAAAGTTATTAGCATTACTTTCTATTGTAATTAAGAGCAGGTGAGGTGAATGAAATTTATTCTAATTATTTTAACCATTAATGGTAGTAGTGAGTTATGATAATGAGGTTTTAGAAGGCAAGTTTTGATTTCATGATTGTCGTTTGGTACAAGGTTGTTATTATTAATTTATTTAAAGATTTTGAGAAGGTCTTGCCCAGTTGCTTATATTAGGCAACCCCCGCGCTTTTCTCGACCTGCTTTGCTTTCTCTCGTACAAAACCAAACGAGAAGGCCCTTTTCTGTTTGGTTGTTTTCAGTTCCTTTTCTTCTTAGAAATCTTAATTCACAAGAACAACCCAATCTCAATCTCAATCTCAATCTCTATCTTTTACGCCGAAATAGATTTATTGTTGAGCCCTTAAACATACTTCCTTTTTTCTTCCAAAGTGTTGTGTTGTCAGGGCGGCGGTGGTAGTGATTTAATGATGTCATGAGAAAGCTTTGATTTTTTTGTTTTTCCTTTTTTTCTGTATTCAATCATCACCAATTTTTTTAGTTGTCGAAGTCAATCTTTACATCTCTCTTTGATTTTTCTTTCCGGGTTTTGTATTTTGCATTCGTTCTTCTTCTGGGTATGTTCATTGGTTTTGATTGTCCTTAATAAAAGGTGCTCTCTCTTCTTTTTTTTTCGAAAGGTTTAATTTATTTTTCTGATTTGGGAATTTTAAGTCGTAAGTCACTGGTCTTGGTTAGAAATAGTCACTTTCTTATTCTCTTCTGTTTTATTTTTAATTTAGATTTATATAAATAGAAAACATTGTTGTTGATTGGGAATTTGTGACTACGAAAGGTCAATTTTTAAAGTCATTATTTATTATTATCCTTGTTGGTGACCTTTTTAAAGATTGGTTTTCTGGTTGCAAGGTCAGTGTAGGAGGCAATTGGTACAGGAATTTGTGGTTGGTGAAACTGGCTTTCTGATTGATAAATTTTTATTCTTTTAACTTATTATTATATGATCCTGGTAAAGCCTTGGTGAATAATTATAGTTTAGGGTTGCTAAATTTGACTAACATACGATTGGGTTTGATTTAGATTAGTTAATGATGATGATGAAAGAAGTGGTCACGTTTGTTTAATTTGTGGTCAGTAGTGTTGTTTAATTTCTGTGGATAATTGAATATGGATTTGAAGACAAAAGATGAACTTGGAGGTGTTAACTCACCAAAGAAATCTGATAACCAAGAGGAAAGTATGAATTCAAAAGTGAAGAGTACAGGAAGTATTAGTAACAAAGATATGCTTGTTAGAGCGGACAAAATTGATCTAAAAAGTTTGGATATCCAGCTGGAGAAACACTTGAGCTGGGTTTGGTCCAGAAATGAAAGCCAAAGGCCTAAAGAAGAGTGGGAGATTGATTTGTCTAAATTGGATACAAAGAATGTTGTAGCTCATGGAACCTTTGGTGCTGTTTATCGCGGTACTTATGATAACCAAGATGTTGCAGGTACTACCTTCTCTTTTGTATATTGGCGATTGGTGTTTCTGTTGTGTTCCTCTCGCATTAGCTGCATGTGTCAATAAACATTTCTGAATTTGTGTTGTCAACTCTGATGACAAACTGAGTTGCGGACTTGCCATCAGCAATTTCCACTCTTACATGGGAAAGGAAATTGTGGATGTCTTTTCCATAGTCAGGTTCAATTTCCACTATTTTTTTTTTTTTGCCTTTATTCTACATGTACTTTGTTTGTTGGCTTGTTTGTGTTTCAATTTAGGGGATCTCCTTTTTTCTTTTTTCTTTTTTCGTATGTCAGGCTGAAATTTGGTGAACTCATCAAATTTGATTGGCATTTCTGCCATGAAACAAGACCATCGGAGTATGTCATTGTTAATACCTACAAATCCGTTTGACTCTGCTGTTCTTATAAGTTTGATTGATTTAAGGAATCTGTCGGTTTTTTCTCTTAATTTAATGGAGACTTGAGGACAATCCCGTATCAAATTAATTTTTGCAAAATCCAAATCATACTTTTGGGATTCAACCATACATCCCAATCGTTTCATAGATGACATCCCATTGGATTTTATAATTGTCTTGCATTGATTTTCACAGTATTTGGCCTTGTATTTGGGGCTGCTATCTTCTGTATTGTTCATCCTTTAATATTCTTCTACGGATTTGTAAAGTCTTTTTATTAAAGGCATATAGATTCACGAATTAGAAGTCTCTTTGGGTTAGGAATATCTAATTTATGCCCATTTATTACTTAAGCAACCTCACACAAAGGGTCCTAGCAATAAATCATACATATTTCATCAAAGTCCAGTGGTGGTAATTCTTTTAACAGATTTAAACTATCTATCCACCAAGATCTATATGATGAGTGCATTAGGAATTCATTGTCATTAGTTTCTTCATGCGGAAAAACATACGCTAGTACTGTAATTAGCTTACAACTTTCATTGCAATGGTGAAAGTTATCCTTAGTCGTTGAACTTCTCTTCCAATGAAGCTTCATGGTGCTTGAGCTCTGTCTTGTTGTAAAATTTTCTTTGTACTTCTGTGCTGATTATTGTAGTTAAGCTGTTGGAGTGGGGGGAGGATGGTATGGCCACAACTGCTGAAATCGCTGCTCTGCGGGCATCATTTCGGCAAGAGGTTGCTGTATGGCAAAAGCTTAATCATCCCAATGTTACGAAAGTACAAACTCATTCTTCATCTTGCCATTATTCTATTTATCAGTGTGACAGCTAGCAACATTTTAATGTAAAAAGTGACACTTTTATGATTTTCAGTTTTGTATAATTGTTGAAAGATTAAGAATTACGTCAGTTAGCAATAGCGTTTCTGAATACCCACCTCTTATAAAATATGGTTTTATCTACATGTCAATGTGGTAGAATATAAAATTTTTCAAATTTTATGTTATTATGATATCCCTTTCTAAATCTTCATCTCAGTTTGTTGGAGCTTCAGTGGGAACCTCAAATCTTAAGATTCCTTTGAGAAATCCTTCAATTGGTGGGGATAATACCTTTCCTTCTACGGCATGTTGTGTAGTTGTGGAGTATCTTCCTGGTGGGACACTAAAACAGTATTTGATAAGGAATAGGTGGAAGAAACTTGCTTTAAAGGTTGTCATACAACTTGCTTTGGACCTTTCTAGAGGGTAAACTCTAAATCTCTGTCGTTTTTGGCATGAGACCTCTGTGCGTCTACATATATTTCTTATTTTTGGTTCTCTTGCTCTGATTTGCAGTCTTAGTTACTTGCATTCGAAGAAAATTGTCCATCGTGATGTCAAAACCGAAAACATGTTGTTGGATTCACACAGAACTCTCAAAATTGCTGATTTTGGTGTTGCTCGTGTTGAAGCTCAGAATCCAAAAGACATGACTGGTGAAACTGGTACCCTTGGATACATGGCCCCAGAGGTATGTCACATGATTTAATCTGGATCTGTTTTTGTGGAGCAGGATAAGTCAAAAAATGAACTTTTTAGTTTTATGCTATTATTCGTATTCATTCATCAAGAGTAAGTAACGCAATTGGTGTTTTGATGATTCCAAAAGAGGAAGATCATTTTGAAATTAGAATGAGGTGTTCTGATTTCTAATGGTATACGGGGTCTGCGATATTTGTTCTTTGGGGTACTAAAATATTAATCCTTCTCTGAAGAGCTGATACTATCATCTCTATTGTAATACAAACTTATACAGAAACAGACAAACACTATTGAATTGGTATATATGCCCAGTGATTAATAAATCTCGATAAACAGGCAGTTACTCTCCCTGTTTTTGTCTGTTTTTCATGCAAGATGACTGCTGAAATACCATGCGACTTTAGTAATAGAAACAATATATTGTGTGTATAGGTTCTCCAGGGAAAGCCTTATAATAGAAGATGTGATGTCTACAGTTTTGGAATATGCTTGTGGGAAATCTATTGTTGTGCCATGCCTTACCCAGATCTTAGCTTTGCTGATGTGTCAGCTGCTGTTGTTAGGCAGGTTAGTACTAATATTAAGTATGTAATCTATTTTTATCTTGTAAATTCTGTCTGCTCCCATGATTTTTCTGGTTTACAATATTATGACTTGTGAAAATATCTGCTTTTTGGTGGCGCTTGATTTGTGGGCATGGGACATCATTTAGAAACAGGGACAGAGCCAGCATGGGGTGATGGGCTATAGCATTAAGTTATATAAATTTATCTGCTCTTTGCCGCTCAATTTCAACTTTGCCTCATTCTTATTTTTGTCTGAAGCTACAATAAATATTGTGTCTAATTTTCTAAGCTGGTCTCGTATTCCTAACCAAATAAATTATTAGTCTTACAAATGGGTCACAACATATTAAGAGATAAAAGTAGTAAATCACTAATGTGATCTTATCAATCAATTAATTAAGATATTTTTCTTATGCCATTAAATCTCATATGTAATTATTTTCTTACGATAATCGACTCATTGCCTCTGTTGCTATTCCTCTGTTGCTATTAATAGCAACAGAGGTAAGGTAATGATACAATTGATAAACTGCTGTGATCATGTAGCTAGAAATCAATTTATGCATGTGCAGATGTAGCATTAATGTGTACTACTGAAACAATCAATTACCCTGTGAAGCATTATACTTTCAAAAGTTGTTGATTAAGTGTAAAATGCACATACATTCTTTCCCTAATACAAAACTACTGTAATGATTGCATGTAGTGAATAAGTGACATTCGTAATGGAATTTTCATACTGTATGTATTTATTGGCAGAATTTACGACCGGAGATCCCCAGATGCTGTCCAAATTCTTTAGCAAATATCATGCGAAAATGCTGGGATGCAAAGGCAGAAAAACGTCCAGAAATGGATGAAGTGGTGAAAATGTTGGAAGCAATTGATACAAGTAAGGGAGGAGGGATGATACCCGAAGACCATGCAACAGGTTGTTTCTGTTTTTCCCCTCGTCGTGGTCCCTAATTCTTTTTGTCTCTTAATTTATATGCATAGATGAAGCCAATGATCTGGAGTTGTTGGGTTATTTGCTCACAGATTTTCCTGCAGTGTACTTTAAAACATGTTTCATTTGTGTGCTTGATTAAGGGATAAAGATTTATGATTTTACATCCACTCTTATTCCAAATGATTAATGGTTGCAACCTAAAATTGTCCTGACAGTTTCTGATGGCGGTTTATACATATATAGGTTAATGCCCATATATCTTGCCATAAAACTTATGATTAAGTGCTTTAGGTTCGAGATTAGCACATGTTGTGCTAGCTGTGCTGATGTAAATGTGAGCGTAAAATGCTGGAGCTAATAAACATTCCTATCTTTAACAGAAAACCTGACTGATTTCTGTTACCTGTTGCTTACCCAGTGTAATTACAGAGAGCAGTAGCTATGCCTAAAAATAAGCGGAATTGTAGTCTGTTACGTGTTGCTTTTGCCAGTGTAATTACAGAGTAGTAGCAGTAGTAGCAGTAGCTATGCCTAAAAATAAGCAGAATTGTAGTTGTTTCAGTATGTGCATGGTAAGTGGCAAAACATTGAAGCAAATATGTTTTCTCTCTCAATTCTCTTCAGTTTTGACCCAAAGGAAAATAGAAGATGAATTTTATAGGGGCTTTTTATTTTTCACTTATCTCCTTTCTTTTTCTATTTACAAATAGAGGGAAGCTATCTTACTAATATTTTGGTCTGTTTGGAATTGAGGCACTTTGATCACAGCCACAATAAAACTTGTCAAGTGAGTGAGTGATAAGTAAACATCATGGCAAAACTAAGTTGGTACAAACACTTTAGAACATATCCTTCCCCTCTAAACTGTTTTTCTTCGGTTTAGTTAATTGGTTTTCATCGAGGCATTTGTATAAATATAAATCCAGTATATGCTCAAATTCAATATTGTATCGAGCCCTAGTCGACCGCCTTGGTGTGTTCCATTACACAAGTGTATCGCGCTTCTATTGATGTTTTCCTTCCAGAAAAGGAATAATGTGTTAGTGATTTTGTTCCAATTCGCCTACAAATAGAAGCATCCCACAATCCAGCTCTGAAAACTTTCTGCATAAGTAGTGAGTGAGCATAACCTGGAGGAGTGGGTTACAGGATTACAGCATGGTGATGAATTGGAATTGGATGGTTTCAAGTATTCCTTTTTCTCAGCAAATCATACAACGGAATGCTAATTCAAGTTTCAACTTAGTCTGTTGTACTGTGTTGTACTGGTCTTTACATCATCATCCATTATATCACAATTTGATCTGACAACCTCCACAAAAAAGTGGATGTCTAATCGGACAAAATGATGCCAAGTGAAACCTGAGTAGCCTTCCACTTAGTTTTGCCATGATGCCATCGCCGAAGGATCACATCTACCGTAAATAATCTTGACTAGTAGAATCTTAGTCCGAAGTTCAAGTTGCACCAAAATATATTGTTAAAAAGGTAATAAACCCTGTTATTCCTCTTGTATTAGCCATAAATGGCTGTCAAATCAACCTATTCTTGAGTGTTGTAACAGGTTAATCAGTACGATAGCTTTTTATTGCTTATCATTCAAACTTTTTCTTATCCCAATCTAAATGTATAAATAAACCCAAAAACTATTTTGAAATTAAAAAAAAAAAATTCTCTTGCTGAGAATAAAAGGTGTAAACCCAAAAAATAAAAAACAGAACCTAGACTCAAGTGAGTCGTCAGACAGAAGGTCCAGGTTCGGATAGAAATTTGCAAAAGGTGAAATAGTATCCAATTTCATGTGGGGTTTTGTTGTTATTCAATGAATGTGGTTGCTGAATCGACTGATACATCGGCTACAACACGATTTGTTGTGCGTACCAATTAGTATAGTGATTTATCCTTTCTGTTTTTAGTTCATTAGAATATGTCCAAAATTCCTCCATTTGATCATAAGGTCCAAGTTTTTTTAGATGAACCAGAAACTTCACTAATGAAAGTAGGAGAATCTTGTACAATCACAATACAACCTTTCAATTGTGGTGTTGTTTGGAGAAGAAAAATAAATATATGCATTCCAAAATTTACTTTCCCTTTAAACCCAAGTGGAGAATCTGTTCAAAATTATGATTTGTTAGATTTATATATGTGAAAAAGACTTGAAGCAAACATTTTCTTAAGATTATCAAAAATATTATTTATAAACACACGAACACGATATTAGTTACTTATCCCAACAGGAACTTAAAGAACGATGATGTCAGATAATGAAGCTTTATCCTGAGTTTAGAAATTCTTCCACGGCATGTCAAGTGATAATGGAACTTAAAGAAATACGATTTTTTAATTGATTTTGATAATAAAACGAAGAAAAAAGTTTAAATAAGATAAAATTTATAGCAAAACTTCCTGTCTTGTCTGTCAACTCATGTTTCTGTTTATGGCTATAACATTCTTACAGTATAAGCCATTGAAAATACATGCTCTTGTCTCGTCAAATTAAGGATAAAATTGCCAACGGAGTACAGGGACTCTTTTTATTTTTATTTTTTTTAATTAGATTTTTAAAAATGTAGATAAACGTGAAATTATTTATTATACATAAAATACTAAATTTTATTTTTTTATTATTACTTACTTAAATTTAAAAGAAGAAAAAGTTGAACTCGAATTCATATCACTCCGATTTAGTCAAAAAAACAACATAAAAACATTAATAATTTTTTTAAATTTAAATTATTAATTTATGTTGTCTAAAATTATTTTTTGAAAAAGTGTGAGATTATTAAAAACAAAAATTTTCTAAAACTCTCTGTATAAAAGATTTCTTTATATTTAATATTAATTCTTTTTTCAAGAATTAATATTGTTGGTTTGATATTAATAAAATGCATTTATTTTTATACCCATAAGTTTGCTTTTTATTTTCTATTTTATCTCATTCCTAATTATACTTAAATAAAAAAATGTTCTTTTAATTATATTAAAAAATGTAATAATTTGATTCATTTTTTCTAGCAGTAGATTATATTAATATAATAAACACAAAGGGCCAGAATAGTAATTTAACACAATCTCTTCCCTCTATAAACTTGTTTCAAAACCAGAAGCACAGCTAGTTCTGCGTTTGAGTTTCTGGAAGTTAAATAAAACAAAGAAAAAAGTAAGAGCCTCAGTCGATATTGGCAGACGCTAGTCTTGTCGTTGTCGAAGCTCTTTTACGTCTCCTGAAATGGTGTCGGGAAGCAACGAAACGTCGTCATTTATGACTGATTTCCTCCAACATTGCGGAGGCTCTGCCGTTGTCGATGGCGGCTTCGCCACCGAGCTCGAAAGCTATGGTGCAGACCTCAACGATCCTCTTTGGAGTGCTAAGTGTCTGATCAGTTCTCCCCACCTCGTCAGAAGGGTGCTCTCTCTAACCCTCTAACTAATCTCTTTGCATATACGTATACATTAAAATGTATATTAGTATCTGCACATCTGAGTCTTTTTCTTTTTGCTTCTCGAGAAAATTGAAAGTTGAATGTTTGAATGTCATTTATAATTCTCGTTAGCAAACATGCTTATTCAGGTTCATTCATTTGTTCTTATTACATTTATTTTTGTTATCCAGATTTCCTTTCGCTGATTTTGTTTGTGGTCATGAACTATCTTTCTATAGTAAAAGCAACTGAGAAAATCCCGACAAAATTGTAGGAAATTTTTTTCCTTAATAAGTTTTGATTTATAAAAATCACTTGTATCCTGTAAGATAAGGAGGAATTGAATTGAGTTCAATGAAATTTACTTTACATGTTAATAAAATAATTTTCGGCCTTAATTAAGATTAGAAACGAATAAATGAAAATTGCCGACAAAGCAGAGATTTCTGTCATAGAAACAGAGCATGTAAGATTTTTCAATGAAGCATGTTAGACGTGTCGTACGAAAATAAAAATCTTATCTTGTTTTACGGTGACGTGGGGTTATTTATGTATACCATGTCCAAACTTAAAGGCTTTTGTATAATCCCATGTGAGGATTCCGTGACACGTTGTATTTCATGCAACTTTAATTTTATTTTATTTTTCAGTCACCCTGTTTGTGAATATTTCTGTGCCTTTTTATTTATTTTATTATAAATACATATGGGCCGAGTTTTTCTGGGTAGAAGTCATAATTTTGTACTTTCTGGTTAATTATCTGAAACTATTTATGTTTCCCATAATATGTGGAAGACCTGACAGTCGATTTGAAAGGAGAAAAAGAAGGGAAAAGGTAAGGAAAGCGTTTCACATGGTTGCAGATTCCAGGAAAAAATGATTGATAATATTTAATTTTATAGTTAACTTTTGTACTTGTATGTCTAGTAAGTTGTGTTAAATATAGTTCGTAAAAGTCAGGATTGGATAATTGTGACCGAAATGATCTCTTAAGGATAGTTTTTGACAGCAACAGAATCTAAGACACACCTGATTGAATGATGTTTTGAACGTTTTGATTGTGACAGATGAAGAAATTATCTAATTGCTTTGAAATTTTTATGGATTGAGAAAGCCAAACTTCAAGCCACATGTTTTACATGAAACAACATTGTTCTGTTTGTTGACTAAACGAACTATTGATAAAATTAATCTTTAAGGTATGTTCTGTAATTATGAATTAATCGGCGGCAGTTTGAAGTTACCCTTCCTTAATGCACTTGAGGGCAGCTTAAATTATATTATGAGCCTCTCAATATTTTTAATTGATAGCATTGTTTTACTAAAAGCTATAATGTCCAATTCTCTTATTATAGTTTGACTTGATGAATGTAAGTAGGTTCACCTCGATTACATTGAGGCTGGTGCAAATATCATCACCACTGCATCTTATCAGGTAAATGTACTCCATGTATAGGTTGACCTCTATCTTTTGGTCCTTATAGACCGAAAGAACAATAATGTTTACTGTATCATCTATTTGATACAGGCCACGGTTCAAGGTTTTGAGGCCAAAGGATTCTCAACAGAAGAAGCAGAAGAACTGCTTCGGAAAAGTGTTGAAATTGCATGTGAGGCACGTGAAATCTATTATGACAGATGTACAAAAGATTCTTCAGACTACATTGAAAGTGGAGGAATCACAAGAAATCCAGTTTTAGTTGCTGCTTCTGTGGGCAGCTATGGTGCTTATTTGGCTGATGGGTCTGAGTATAGGTCAGTGAACTTGGTGATAACCATAGAGTACTTGCACTTCAGTTTGACTTGAATATGTGAGCCCATTGGAAAGAATATGAGATAAAGAAAAAACAATAAAACGTGATCTTTATATGATATCTTTTCTGATAACATCTTTGCTTACTGATTCTGTCCTGCTGTAGTGGGGACTATGGTGATGCAGTTTCTGTGGAAACATTGAAGGATTTTCATAGGAGGAGACTACAGATTTTGGCCAAATCAGGCGCTGATATAATAGCTTTTGAAACAATTCCAAATAAATTGGAAGCCAAGGTATCTGCTAAATATTTAGTGGACATTCAAAAGCATTTACTTGTTAAAACATTATTATCTTTGATATTTTGTTTTTTTAGGAACATAGTTTATATAAAATTAGAACGTTAGTGTGGCCACAAGCATGTATTTGGAACCATTTTCAGTCCGGCTCTGACTGACTGCGAGCTTTCGTTGGATTTATTGCAGGCCTACGCTGAGCTTCTTGAAGAAGAAGGGATAAATATTCCAGCATGGTTTTCTTTCAACTCCATGGATGGAATAAATGTTGTTAGTGGTGATTCTATATTAGAGTGTGCCTCGATTGCAGATTCATGCAAGCCTGTTGTTGCTGTAGGGATTAACTGTACCGCTCCCAGATTTATCCATGGACTAATACTTTCTATTAGAAAGGTACGATCCTTGAGTTTGATACATTTTGGTCAGGACTAAATTTTTAATAGATGCTTTAGTTGTCTACTTTTCCTCAAAAGTCGTGGATTTTGTGGTACTTCTTATCCAGACAAAGGGTTAACCAAACTAGTATATGTTTTGACACACTTGTTTTTGTAAGTGATTACTTTGTACTTATGAATACAAAACTTATGTCTATCTTTTAC
Source organism: Trichilia minutiflora (assembly GCA_035590515.1). Classification (NCBI taxonomy): domain Eukaryota; kingdom Viridiplantae; phylum Streptophyta; class Magnoliopsida; order Sapindales; family Meliaceae; genus Trichilia; species Trichilia minutiflora. Next base: position 6,333,009 of record JAVXUL010000010.1, on the reverse strand, counting down.
AATACAATTGGAGTTGTCAATCTTTGTCACGTTCAAAATAGCTATCTCAAGCTAAGCATGGGAAAAGAAGAGTTTGAAATTGTAATGCTACTGATGAATTCGGTTGTTGAGATTATACTTCTTTGCTAACCAATATGGCAGGTAACTGATAAGCCCATGATCGTATATCCAAACAGCGGCGAGACTTATGATGCCAAGTTCAAGAAATGGGTGGTAAATTATAAACATATTCAGCTTTGTAGCTTTCCTTTTCTTATTCTTCTTTTCTCTGCTCACTATTAGATTCTTTCATTCCCTGTCTATGGTATGGTTTAAAGACAAATCCCTTCTCCAGGCATACTTGTTATATAAATAATTAGTTCCAGAAATATTGTTATATGGATTCTGTTCACCACACATCTCTGCCTCTTCTAGGCTTTTCAAGCACCCTTACTCTTCATTGGACTCGTCTGATTATGAGACATTACTGTACAGTCTCTGGATATTTATTGTTACTTTTAGTAATAAAGAAAATGTATTATGTTTCAGGAATCAATAGGGACAATAGAAGAAGACTTTGTCTCATACATCGGCAAGTGGTGTGAAGCTGGGGCTTCCCTTTTTGGTGGATGCTGCAGGACAACTCCAAACACTATCCAGGCCATACGGAAAGTTTTATCCACCAAATCTTTACCAACCTGAAGTTCCAGGACTCTGTAGAATATTGTAATAAGGTTATAGGATGTCAAGCTGGAAATGTCTTTTTCCTGGAAACTCTTGTAGCCTAATGGCAAATCCAGGGATGTGGAAAATAAATAAATAATGATTTCTAAACTTTGCAAAATAGGAAGAAAACATATATTTATCCGGAAATTTTTATCTTACTCGATTGCTAATAAACGCGTATATGGTTGAATTGGAAATCAAGGTGAATGAAACGGGAGGATGGAAAGTTTAAGTGCTAAGTGAGTTATTGTAAATTTGTTCACGAAAACAAACGGAAAATAGTAATAATCATGCCATTATATAAACTTCCAATATATGTTTTTACCCTATACACTCATTTAAATGCTATGAAATTGTTCTCAATTAAATTTTTATATGAATTATATATGATAGATATTGATTTTTATGTATCCACATGTCAATGTAAATATCACCAATAATAATGCACGGTCTAAATTTCTATATAAACGTTTTTATACAAATCAAACTAAATTATATTGTTCTAACGTTTCGAGATTTACCTTGCCACTGCGTCTTTTGGGCTGTGGTTACGAAGACGATGATTGCAGATGGCACAAAATTACAAGTAAAACGCCTTCTTCTTCTTCACTCTCTTTTTTTTTCAATGACCTTTTATGCATTAGTTACTTCCTGGAAATAGTTTATTATATCGAGTCCAACAATCCAGTACATCTCCATCGTCTTCCATCTATTTCTTGTTATGTATTTACAAATGGGAATGATCGGTTGAGGGATGATTTCAAGATTGTGAAATTCCTTCCTCATTATAGGTATAATTGTTGGGAAACTTGGTTTTTTTTTTTTAATTAATATCAATAATTTAATTATATTGTATAAATAAATAGAGTTTGAACGATTGTATTAAAAAATTACATCAGATTATTTTTAAAAAACGACTAAAATGATAACAAATAATTTTACTTAAAACTCAATTAACTTAAATAAATTTTTTAAAAATATATAATTTTATATCACAATATATCACCGACAAAAATTTATTAAATAGCTTAAATAAAGAATACCAAAATTCTACTATCAATCCGAATTTTCAAATCTACTTTTGTATTTTTTTCTGGTCATTTTCATATTACACAATTAAATTACAGTCTTAAACAACAATAGCAATATCCAAAAATAACAATAAATTTTCAAAACTAAACAATCACAACTATGAATTATATGTTAACTATTAAAATATAATAATAAATCATCAAGTAATAAATGACATAAAATAAAAACAAAAAACAAAAAATTTAACAATATTTGATATAAATATCTACATTCTTGGATGTCACAAAAAAAACTTATTATTTTTAAGTTAAACTACAAATACTCAAAATATTTAAGTTAAACTATAAATTTTAAAATATTTGAGCACAATTGACAATATCAAAAATTTTAAACAATACCACAAATATCCAAAAAAAAAAAAAAAGTACTTTAAACCGTATTTATCAAACAGGCTGGCTGGTTCAGCTCGATTCGGTTTGATTTGTTACAGATTATTCTTAAACGAATCGAATTGGATCAATCTATTTATTATACATATTAATATTTTAACAGTTCTAACTCAGTTCGCAGGTTAATAAGTCTATCGTACATTGATTTTAAGAATTAAAATTAAAAAATATATAAAATATATTAATTACTCACAATTATAATATTTTAATAACAATAATAAATTTATAATCTAAATACAATATAAACTAATTATATTATAATTTAATATATAAAAATTTAAATAAATTAAATAAAAATTTCGTAACAACTACAAATTCAAATATATGATTTCAAATTTCAATATTAATAAATGCAATGTCAGTCAACATTAATAAATAATAAATCCAACACCATTATTAATATCCAAATATAATTAATCATTATCAAAATATAAAAACAAAACAAAAAATTAAATTTAACTTTTTTTAATTAAGCGAATTAGCTCGCGAATTAAATGAATTAACATATTTAACCAACGGATTAAACTAATCGAATTAAATCGACTTGTAATTAAACGCATTAATTTTATTTAAATTCTAATCTATTCAAATAATGGATTAAACGAGTCGATGACTATCGGCCCATTTAATATATCCATTTTAAACTATAAAATTATCACACTCTAACCCATGGGTCCCATATGTAACAACCGCAACAGACCTCCAAGGTATACTCAATCACACAGAATATCTATTTTCAAAACCTATTTTCAAACACTTCCATCAACAAACCAACCTAACACCCAAACTCCAAATAGATGTAAATAAAGCCACAATCATTTCAAATAAAATCAGTGCGCACAAATAAATAAAACATTCATCCTAATAAAATTCATGGGGACCAATCCGTCCCAAAATAAATTTAAATATTTATTTCAATACTGTTTATTATTCATACAAGTCTTATAAATAAAAAGAAAACTGAAAGGATTACCAGTGGACTATGGTCTTCTTGAGGGAGTCGAGAAAATTATACCTGAGCTTTCTCTTCAGGAGCGATCACCACCACCCGAGCTTATTCTATCGTCTTCCCTGAAACTGAAAGGTGAGGGGGTGAGTATACGAAAATATATTCAGTGAGTGAACGAGAAAAAAATAAAATTTAAAAACTATATAATGTATACATGCATATAATCAAATAAAGTTTCCAAAACCATATCATAAAATTATTGGGCTGACTCCTTTCTCGGCAACTACCCTGGTCGTGGGCGTTCCGAGACCGTCAGTGGGTTTTGTATGTAAGAAAATATGCTATTTTATGAAAATAAATTTAAAATACAATAGTTATAAAATATGAAGTTTTATCAGAAAAAGGTGTCCAATACTGACGTTTGCCTTGAGCTATCACAGGGTGACATCCGTGACTAACTCAACGAGACTCATTGGTGGACAAATCCCATCACAATATCACTACACCACAACAACCATAATCAAATAACAGTCCACCTATGCAGCCTCCACTCACCTAGGTAACCTCTCTTCCAGGCCAACTCTAGGCTATCACTATACACTCACCTGGGGGTCCATATCCCAGTGAACACCTCCCCAGGCTATCACCCTATAGCTACAGTAAACCGGCATACAAGGTCGTTATCACCAATGCACATATCACAAAATCTTGGCCCAATTGCCATATCATCATCATAATATGAAAGCAGGACCCAATGGCCATCCAGAAACATAATAACCATACATCTTTGCCCATTAGCCATATTATCAAATACCACACAAATTGAA
>JAVXUL010000010.1:6316281-6328947 GCA_035590515.1 Trichilia minutiflora | reverse complement strand
TTCAGTCAGCCTCTGGCTGACTGGGATTTGTGGAATTTATTGCAGGCCTACGCTGAGCTTCTTGAAGAAGAAGGGATAGATATTCCAGCATGGTTTTCTTTCAACTCTAAGGATGGAATAAATGTTGTTAGCGGTGATTCTATATTAGAGTGTGCCTCAATTGTAGATTCGTGCAAGCATGTTGTTGCTGTAGGGATTAACTGTACCGCCCCTAGATTTATCCATGGACTGATACATTCTATTAAAAAGGTACTATCCTTGAGGTTGATAGTTTTTGGCTTAGACTAATTTTTTAGTTAGATGCTGTTGCTGTCTACTTTTCCTCAAAAGTCATGGATTTTGTGGTCCTTTTGATCCAGATAAAGGATTTACCAAACTACTTTATGTGTTGACACACTTGTTTTCATAAACCATTACTTAATGAATACAAAATTTATCTCTTTTACATCATAATTGGAGTTATCAATCTTTTTCACGTTCAAAATAGCTCTCTCAACTAAACATGGGAAAAAAAGAGTTTGAGATTGCAATGCTACTGATGAATTCGATGGCAGGTAACAGATAAACCCGTGATCATATATCCAAACAGCGGCGAGACTTATGATGCTGAGCTCAAGAAGTGGGTGGTGAGTTCCAAGCTTGAACCTTTTTTCCAGTTTAAAATTAAAACATATTCAGCTTCGTAGCTTTTCTTTTCCTGTTCTTCTTTTCTCTATTCACTATTAGATTCTTTTGTCTCTAACTATGGTATAGTTTAAAGATGAATCCCTTCCCCAGGCATGGTTGTTATATAAATAATTAATTCCAAAATTATTGTTATATGGACTTTGTTCAGTATATATCTCTGCCTCTTCTAGGCTTTTCAAGCAACCTTGCTCTTCATTGCACTTTCTGATTCTGAGACATTTCTGTAGAGTCTCTGGATATTTATTGTCATTGTTAGTAATAAAGAAATATGTAATATCTTTAAGGAATCAACTGGGGTAAGAGCTGAAGACTTTGTCTCATATATCGGCAAATGGCGTGAAGCTGGTGCTTCCCTTTTTGGTGGATGCTGCAGGACAACTCCAAACACTATCCGGGCTATATCTAGAGTTTTATCCAACAAATCTTTTCCAACCCCAAGTTCCAAGACTTTAGAGTATTGTAACAAGGTCATAGAATGTTGAGTTGGAAATTTCATTTTCCGGGAGGCTCTAATATTCTGATGGCTAATCCAGGCTAAGTTTATTTTCCATAAATAAATAAATAATGATTTCTGCATTTTGCAAAAGACCCAAAAAAAATATATTTTCCTAAAAATTTTCATCTTACTCGATTGCTGATGAACGCGTACGTTGTTGAATTAGGAATGAATGTGAATTAGAGAGAGGATGGAAAGATAAGTATTAAGGGAGTTACTGTAAATTTAATTTGTTCACCAAAACAAACGGAAAATAGTAATAATCACGCCTATTCAATCATTTAATTTTCCTATGAATTATCTTGATTTATGTATCCACTTGTCACTACATTTATCACCAATAATAATGCAAGCTTTTATACAAATTAAACTAAAGTTCTATGGCTGTATCTTATATACATTTTCTTATAAATATGGAGGCCTCTTTCTCGAAAAGTTACCATGCCTCGACGTCTTTTGGTCTGTGGTCTCCCAAGACGATGATTGCAGTCTGCAGATGGCACAAAATTAATAGTATAACGCCTTCAATTTGTTGTGATGGCCTTGTATGCATAGTTACTATTCTATCGAATCCAACGATCCAGTATATCTCCCTCGTGCTCCATCCCTTTGTTATTATGTATTTGCAATTGGGAATGATCCGCTGAGCGATGATTTCAAGATTATGCAATTCGTTCCTCAGTATAGGGATAATATCAACGGTAATTTGAAGTATTCGAGCTGAAAACAAACTTATCGAAAAGAATACAGATGGGTCTTTTTAATTTCCCCCATGTGAATTCGATATATATAGGCAACTCTATAAATTGAATGCACAGGGGCATTATATTGAGATGTGAATAATTTTATCAATGACAATTTTTTAAATTCAACTTTAGTTTTACTAATAGGATAAAATTGATTACACCGTGATGTTGTAATAATATTTCATTATTTTGTTCGATAAGCAGGCAGTTCATAATTCTTTAGTTTGATGCAAGTACGGTTAATCGAAGAGCATCAGAAATTTAAAATATAGTAGTTGTTGCGTTCATGTTTTCCGTATGGAGCAGAACTGTTATGGACGACATGTCGTACATATGAGGACGACAAATCATATTTATACATATTTTGTGAATACTGATTACTTATTGGTGATTAGTGATTACTATGCATTTATGATAATCCATTTTATAATAATGAATTTAAAATTGTGTGATTAAACGAATTTAGAATTGTGTAATTAAATGTACGATTTTGGATTTATTTTTTGGATATATTTATAATTTAAATGGGATCGTGACAATAAGATATTATGTTAACCTCTTAAAAATTAATTGAAGTGCGCTTAAATTAATCCGAACACGTTGGTTAAAAAACAGAGAAGAAGAAGATTAGTGACTACTAATTGGAACACTTTTGCATAGGCAAACGACGGGTCGTCCGTAGACGAACGCCATTTTAGCTATAAAGATGCATGTGTATGGCGATGAGCAGCATAAAGCGAAGTAATAAATGAAAATCCATTGAAATTTTATAAGGCTGTTTGGCCTGTACACAGCAATGGCTACAACTCTAAATCCATATCCTCTAATCTTGACAACCCAAACATCCACAGCTATAACCAACCAACAAGAAACTAAAAACTTTCCTGCGATTGTGTCGTTCAAAACCTGCAACACCTTAAACGAACTCAAGCAACTTCACTGTCAAATACTTAAGCAAGGCCTAGGTCACAACCATTCTTACATTTCCAAGGTTATCTCAACGTGTGCCCAATTGGGCACTTTTGAAAGCTTGACTTACGCACAAAATGCGTTTGATCTATACAGAAAGGATAATGAAACCATCGGAACTTTGTTCATGTACAACTCTTTGATTAGAGGTTACTCTTGTATTGGACTTGGTGTGGAAGCTGTTTTGCTTTATCTTCAACTGGTGGACTTTGGTATTCTGCCTGATAAGTATACGTTCCCATTTGTGTTAAGCGCATGCACGAAGAGTTCATCTTATAGGGAGGGAATTCAATTTCATGGAGCAATTATCAAGCTGGGTTTTGAAATAGATGCGTTTATAAATAATTCTCTGATACATTTTTACGGTGAATGTGGTGAGGTTGTCGATGGGAGAAAGGTGTTTGACGCAATGTCTGACAGAAATGTTGTATCATGGACTAGTTTGATTTGTGCCTATGCTAGAAGGGATTTACCCAAAGAGGCTGTTGATTTATTTTTTGAGATGGTAGAAGAAGGTACTATACCCAATTCTGTCACGATGGTTTGTGTTATTTCTGCTTGTGCTAAGTTGCAAGATCTTGAATTGAGCCAGCGGGTGTGTTCTTATATTGGTGACATGGGAATGCAGGTGAATACTCTCATGGTAAACGCACTTGTTGATATGCACATGAAATGTGGTGCTGTTGACACTGCAAAGCAACTTTTTGATGAATGTGATGATAAGAATTTGGTTTTGTGCAATACAATCATGTCAAACTATGTGCGACTTGGGTTGGCAGGAGAAGCACTTGAAATTTTGGTTGAAATGCTATTGCATGGACCAAGACCTGATAGAGTTACTATGTTATCTGCAATCTCAGCAAGTGCACAATTAGGTGATCTTCTATGTGGAAGGTGGTGTCATGGTTATGTTTTGAGGAATGGGTTAGAAGGTTGGGATACCATTTGTAATGCTATGATTGACATGTACATGAAGTGTGGCAAACAAGAAATCGCACGTAGAATCTTTGATTGCATGTCAAACAAGACCGTGGTTTCGTGGAACTCATTGATTGCAGGATTAATTAAGAACGGGGATGTCGATTTGGCTTGGGAATTTTTCAGTAAAATGCCTGAGAGAGATCACGTATCTTGGAACACTATGCTTGGTGCTTTAACACAAGAGAACATGTTTGAGGAAGCAATGGAACTTTTTAGAGTGATGCAGAGTGAGGGCATCAACATAGATAGGGTGACAATGGTGGGTGTTACATCTGCCTGTGGGTATCTTGGAGCTCCTGACCTTGCAAAGTGGATCTATACTTACATTGGAAAAAATGAAATTCATTGTGATATGCACCTTAAAACAGCCCTAGTTGACATGTTTGCCAGGTGTGGTGATCCTCAAAGTGCAATGCAAGTATTCAATAGAATGGAGAAAAGAGATGTGTCCGCCTGGACTGCAGCCATTGGAGTGATGGCCATGGAGGGAAATGGTGAACGAGCAGTAGAGCTCTTTAACAAGATGCTTGGACAAGAGGTAAAACCAGATGACATTGTATTTGTTGGAGTATTAACGGCCTGTAGTCATAGTGGATTAGTGGAACAAGGCTGGCGTATTTTCAGGTCGATGAAGGAAATACATGGAATCTCCCCTCAAATTGTTCATTACGGATGCATGGTTGATGTGCTTGGGCGAGTTGGGTTGCTAGAGGAAACTCTAGATCTCATAAAGAGCATGCCAATGGAACCTAATGATGTGATTTGGGGGTCTCTCTTAGCTGCTTGCCGAAAGCACCAAAATGTTGATATGGCTACATTTGCAGCTGAAAGAATTATAGAGCTAGCTCCTGAGAAGACGGGGATTCACGTTCTTTTATCAAACATATACGCATCAATGGGAAAATGGACTAATGTTTCAAGAGTGAGGCTACTTATGAAGGAGAAAGGCATTCGTAAAGTACCCGGATCAAGCTCTATAGAGGTCAACGGAAAAATTCATGATTTCACTTCTGGTGATGAATCTCACTCAGAAATGAGTGACATTTCATTGATGCTACATGAAATGAACTGCAGACTCAGGGATGCTGGCTATGTTCCTGATCTTTCTAATGTTCTACTTGATGTTGATCAGCAAGAGAAAGAGTATTTGCTAAGTCACCATAGTGAAAAACTGGCCATGGCTTTTGGGCTGATCAGCACAAGTCAAAGGATGCCGATTCGCGTATTTAAAAATTTACGAATGTGCTTAGATTGCCATTCATTTGCCAAACTAATTTCTAAAATATATAACCGAGAAATTGTTGTTCGAGATAATAATAGATTCCACTTTTTCCGGCGAGGGTTCTGTTCTTGTAGTGATTTTTGGTAAATAAAAGAAAAAAAGAAAGTTTCACTCATGATTTGCACACACTAGCATCTTTCAAATAACTTATGCTTAACATGTTTATGTCAATGTGGTCAAGGCCATTTGTGTACCCTGCAATTCTTGGCTCTCGATCCATGAAAACATCAGTTGATATAAGATTAATAAAACATTATGAGCAATAAAATATGCTAATGACAACAAATAAGTGAAAGATATAAAGAAATAATTAACGAGTTTCATTCCACATGGATGTTGTATAGGTCCAAGCCACAACGAAGAAATTTAAGAAAATCTAACAATCAGCACCCAGGATAGTAGAAACAGATGCTGTTCATGATTTTGGGGAAATAGAATCAACAAACACATGATGCATGGGATCTGAAAGCCAGAGTTTGGCTAAATGATGATGAGATGAGGTAAGACGATGGACTTCTTCAATGAGCCAGATGGTGGCTTCAGCTTTACATGGATGGATTATTGTATCCAGGGGCCTATGTTCATCCTCGGAGCCACATCTCAGTTGGTCCCACTGCTTGAGGAGAATATTAGTTAAGTAGTGCAAGGGTTGCTCGTATAACTGCTTAATGGATCTGCCTAATCCCACCCATGAGGTAAACGGAATAATAGAACCACGATGTGTAGGGACTGGAAGCTGCTTCATGTATTCCTGATACATTTCTGCCCTTCTGAACAACAAATCTACATCAAAGCATATTCACAACAGTGACTTCAGAGAGCATGCTGAATCTAAAGAATCTCTGATAGCAATTCTGAGCTAAAGCAACAAATTAATGAACTGAAATTAAGCGCAAAGAATGCGGAACTATACAAGTGATCTATATAACTTACAGAAACTTTAATAATAAGAACATCATTACTTATTAGCAACAGAAATTACACATGAGATCTGACTGATCTGTTTTAAGGAGAAACTTGGCAATAACTTTGACAAGACCTATTACCCAACAACTATTTTATTCAACTTGGTTAGTACGTCTCCAAATTCATATTCCTCTTCGATTAGACAGCTAGGAAACCTACTGAACAAAGCATATCTCTGTATATGGTATGAATGAAACAAGAACAATCAGCCCATTCCGTAAGGGAAAGCATCCAAAATTTCAGTTAAAAATAAGAGACTTAAGTAGGCATCTATTAGCTGATTTAGCCATTCCATGGAAGAATACAGGGCAAGTAAAGCTTCAGGCTGACAATTCTTACTAACAGCATTTTAAATAAAATATGATATTCTTGCAGAATGTTTCAAAACAACAGATCTTCAGTTTTTAAGTTGGATTTTCACTTGAGTGTCATACCATCAGACAACTTAAACTCAACACCTAATTATGCAACAGGGGATGGGGTTGGGTGGGTGACATGGTAATATTCTGGAGGCTGTTTCGTGAGTTTTCTGAAAGAAAATCCTAAGAGATGTGAGAAATCTTGGAATGCATTTGACAAAAGACACAATGGTTAATCTTTACTTCTATAAAAGTTTACATTTTACTTGACAACTTCCATAAAAAGAATTTTGGTGTGTGGACTTATTAGCTCATAGAACATAATCAGACAATGAGTTTTCAATGATCTAAGTTAAAGAATCATTCATCAGAAGAAGCAAAAGTGAGGTCCTGAATCTCAATATAAATACCTTCGGTTGTTATTTCTTTAGTAGGTTGATCAATTGTAATATCATTACTCGACTGTTGACCATCTAGCCCATAGTCAATGTCTACATCTGAGTCTGACGAAGAGGATTCATCTGATGATATAACATCAACCTGGTCACTCCATGGCATTGCCCTCTTCATGATACAGCAGTCAACGACTACAGCGTATAAGTGAAGATATGTTTTGAGGAAAGCCAAGATGAGCTGAAGGAAAATGAAACAATAAGAAAGTAAGCCCCAAAATGAAACGCTAAAGTGCGCACCTATCAAATTATAAGAGTATCATGTTAGCAAATCAAAGTATTACAAACAATTTATTTTTTTGCATTCATATGCACCGTCTTCCTACTTAAAATAAAACCATGATATATCATCGCAATATTTCCACACATTCCCAAGACTATGTCAAATTACAATATTTTCTGTTAACATTTCAACAGATTTCCAAGCAGGTAAAAACGTGCCACCTGAACTTAATCCACAAAGTATACAAGAAACAGCCACAAAATTAACCTAACTGCAACATCAATCAAACTTAAGAACTTCAATCTATCAAACAAGAAACCGGCCAACTCCAGAACCATCTTGGGTCTATAATTAATTCTTTTCACCCATTTTCTTCATTACAAAGAGAAATTCAACAACCCAATACAAGTTTGCATGCAAGAAATGCACCATACGCAAACTACAGCTACAATGTGTGAACATGGACAAATTACATTAGCCGGTACCCCAAGCCGTTTTTGGGACGAAATTTGGAAAGAAACACATTAGCAGCGAAAGAAACAACCTAACCAGAACACGCAGTAAAATAAAATTAAAATATGTGAAAACAAAAACCCAACAGAAAGACAATGAATGGGATGCGATACAGCTATTAAGACTTGAATTTGATTCAATGGCGCGCAAAAAAAAAAGAAGGGGACTTACGTCGAGAGAGAAAGAGAGGAAGTATTGCGGTTTCTTGGCTTAAATTTAAAAGAAAGAGAAATAGATTTGGCTAAATTACTTAAGCCGAAAGGCTGTTATTGATGAAGAACGATGTATCGTGTTTAGCGAAGCGGGGACTTCGATTTCAGTCTGGATCAGCAGCTGTAAATTCACAGGGCACAAATCAGTTAGGCGGCCGTGGCCCTTTTTTTTTTTTTTTTTTTTCTCAATTAGTAATAATAAATAATAATAAATATTAAATATACCGTTGGGTTAGAGCGCACTTCGGCTGTTACACTTAGTACTTCAACTGTATGACATAAACTCTTTTGGGAGATTAAACAATCCAACACTTTTCGAAAAAAAAAATCCAACTTTTTATTTATTTATTTATTCATTTTTATTTTTAAGATTCTTAAAAAAATTTAAAACTTTCCATCCAATTAAACTTAATTATTATTTTAAAAATAACTAAAAATTAAATATGGTAAGTTTTTATTAATATTATTTTTTATTTAAACTCGCCTTAATATTAAAGTAGATATGGTCTATAAATATATTAGAAAATTCAAATTATAATGTATTGGTACGAGAATTATCCGTGAACCCTCTTCACGGTCAACGAAGAATGATTCAATTGATGAGGTGTGAGAACGATATGACTGTTATTGAATAGAGATTTTTTCCATAAGAGAGCAACTGAAAGTGTGGTTGCTTTTGACAAGGCTTCACCTCCTAAACTTACAAAAACAACAAACACCTATAAAGTGATGCTGGAAATGGTTCTCGACGGAAAAACTCCGATATTTAAGTCAGAAATAATGTAGAGGAAAAAAGAAATAGACTTCTAACAAAAGCAAATAGATAGAAAATCGAAAATGACTTGAAATGGGAGAAAATTGTATAGAATCTATACCCAAAGGCTACCAAACGGAAATGGTTAGAAACAATGATAATTAGGCTTTCTTTTTCTCTTCTATCAGTGTATAATTGAAGTGCAAACTTTTGGTGATGTTCCAACCAAAATATCTAAAATCCGAGAGAGAGCGTCCCTCTGTTGAAGAAAGTTACCTTATATAATGTCTCTCCCCTGAACAGTGGCTTGGCATCGAAGAATGAAAAGAATGTAACGTCTAACATAGGATAGTGTGCAACCGAATTTTATTAATGACACTGACATATCTGCAGGAGTATGGACTTGACACCATCCCATCACCTGAAAAAATGATCAGAGGATGAAACGGGTGCATTTAAGGGGCAACTGTCAGCAACCATTCCCATTTTTTATCTGAAAGAGGGGCACATGTCTGCTGATATTCTGTATAGGAATTCCTACCTTGATAAGAGATTGCCTGCAAATTGGTTGTTGAAAGATTTCGGACCTGAGATGATTCATCTAAGATTTCGGACTTATTTCAGTTGATGCTGTTGGATGTCTAAGACGTGCTATGAACGATCGCTTCATGCCTGAGAAGGAGCTTCAGTCTTCGTGGCATTTGAGACGATGAGAATCCTGAGGTGCCATTAATTCTCGTGGGATGCTGATTACCTGGGACGAAACTCACTGGGACCATGGAATCCTTGAGAAGAGGGATTTCCAGGGTGAAATTTACCCGGAGCTGTGTATTCCCTGAGTAGAGAGATAACTGGGGCAAGGTGTATCTGAGATAGATACACCTCGCCTTACTGACAGGGTATCTATGTGTCACCCCTATATTTTCCCCCCAAATATTCAGTCCCCCAGTTTCTGGTGTGAGATCAATAAGGCTCGTGCCAGAAAATTATACATGAGATGATCCGTCTCAAGAAAGAAATATCGGCTCAAGTGAGTCCAATTGACTGGTGGAGTGGTCAATTACTAAGGCCGTTGGCGTGGCACAAAAATTTCATGGTCTCTGAGATGATTATCGTGTCATGAAAGCTTCATGGTCCCTGAGATCCCTTCTTTTTTTTCTAATAGAGCCGTTACACTGTTGATGATGTGTTCTACCTAGGTCTCCGTTTTGTCTTCATTAATTGCCCTTGTCCAAAGTCACATCATACCTGTCAACAACTATCCCTGAGAAGGTGGCTCCTCGAGTACTGAACGATTTTTGAATGCTTGGTTGAGGATGCGCCACATGTTGAAGCACTACCGAGGGAATTTGATGGTTCCTTGATCCTTGTGGGGACATTTATGTTCCTGGATATGTGGCCACCCCCTGTCCATGTAGATCTACGACTGGGATTATTCCTCTTCGCCTATAAATACAATCCCCCCTCCGCCCCCCCTTCTCTTATGATTTTCACACTTATTCTTCAAATTTCTCAAGTTTTTCTACCATCAGAGCTTTTCCTTGTTATTTTTTTTTGTGTTTTTATTGCTCTTTGCTTGTTTTCTTGTGTTTTTGTTGCAGGTCAGGAAAACTCTGGATAAATTTGATCGTTTGTCAGACGCCTCCTAAGCAGGAATGGAATCATTCAGGGACCCGATCATTGGTCAGGAAGAGGGCGACTATAGATGAAACGTTTCTTAGTAGGTCCGGAGTAGGGGGCCTAACAAGGTGGACTGGTTTCCCTCTACTGTAAATATGGCAGACCTCCGAGCATATAGGCAACTTTTCTAGATCCCGGACAGCGTACAACTCAGGGTTCCCTGATCGGAGGAAATCTCGAGTGCCCTGGCCCCCGGGGAGATGGTCTTGAATGAAGAACACCTATTGTTGGGTGCCCGTCTCCCTTTACAGCTCTACTTTGCCAGAATGTTTGAGGCGTTCAGAGTGCCTTTATATCAGCTCAACCTGAATAGCTGGAGAATTTTGGCTAGGCTCTTCGTCCTGAAAGCGAGGACGGGGCAACCAATTCCTATCCCGAATAAATTACTATATATGTACCTTCTTAGGAAGAACACGAGCCAGTACCCTAGGTGGTATTATTTATAGATCCGCTCAAGGAAAATTAAAGGGAACCCTTCATCGAAAAAGAACTAGAAGGATCGCTGGTTTATCGCCAGCTAAGAGGCAACTGACAACGTTCCTGGTCCCCTCCCTTCAGCCTTCCGGGAGATGGGTAATATTCCTTTCCTAAGAAAGAAACCATCTCTGATAATGCTGTCTGCTGATTAGATTTTTTGCGCAGAAGTAGGAAAGGACCAGCCTGACATTCCGATCAATATGGTAAACGTTTTGTTAGGCCTTCCTATCACAGACATTAGATATCTCCTAAACGAGAAGATCTGGCCAAATTGCGATTGGCCTACCCGTCCATCACTCGAAGTGAGCTCTCAAAGGCTCAAGCAGATATGAATGAAGGTAAATCTTCCTTGTCTTAATCTTTGACGCGATTCTTTGTGGATTCTGACCAAAAATTATCGTTTATCTACAACTACGGGGACTAAAGGGTTCCTAGATGAGAGGAGAAAGAAAGTGGCAGACATCGTGCAAGGGTTATTGTCTCGGGCAGGATCCAGGGCATCTGAGGTTCCGGGTGTCCAAAGAAAGTCCTCTGATCGCCCTAAAGAAAAGGGGATCCCAACTGAGAAAAAGGCCCCCAAAGGGGGAGTACGCCCTCAGGAGAGAGATCCTCCTCTTCCTAAAGACAAAGGCAAAAGACCTTTAGAGGAGGAGATCGAAGAGTCCAGGAAGAAGAAAAAGACTCCTGGATAGGTCGAAGGAAGTCGGTCAAGCCGAGGGAAGGATTCCAATCAAGATGAAGACCCGGTAGAAAGAGATGCCCACATCTCGCTATTCTCGAATGATAGTGACCCTCGTGAATAGAGACTTCAATGGGAGGATCTTTCTAACAAGAAGAAGGGGAATTTTGGATACCTCCTCTATTTAGTAAACGAGGCCAATCAAGTCATTCCTCCTGAGAAGGCGGATATAATGGGAAGCATCTCTGCTAGCAATGCTCTTGAATGCATGAGCATACATACACATAGGGTAAGCCGTTATGATTCATGTCTTATTACTTTAAACTTTTACATTGGTTGATATATATCTGATTTATCCGTTTTTTCTTATGTAGAATGCATACTTGCTGAATTTGTTCATAAAGAAACTCCAGCAAACAATAAAGGTCAGTGAAAAAGCCTCGATATCAATCAGGCAGTTGGGGCTCAAAAACAACTGACCAAACTACGACAGGAGTCAACAAGGAAAGAAGCAAACCTGAAAGCAAAGGTTTCTACTCTGGAGGTTGAGAGCTCCCAGTGGACGAAAGAAAAGCAAATCCTGACTGAAAAACTTTCGTCTGCTAAGGCTTTGAGTCAGGCCTTATCAATTGATAATGATCGACTGGAAGGGGAGAGATGGACCCTCACGGGAAAATACAATCAACTGACTGACCTCTTTCAATCAGTTAAATCTGATGAGGTCCGATTGAAGAAGTCATATGCAGAATCTATCGATGATTTAAACCGAGTGTCAGAGGAGCGTGAGGCTCTAGAGAAGGAGCTAAGGGAGAAAATCAAGTCCTTGGAAGCACTTCAAAAAGAGAAAAAAGAGGTCCCGGCCTAGTTTGAAGCGCAATATGATCAGGGGGTTAATAATGGTCTGGACCTGACAAGTCGTCTCTTTCTTCAAGAATACCTAAACTTAAAACTTGACTGTTTATTTAACCAACAAGGTTAGGATGTTTTGAGGGCCTCGGGCGAACAAACAATGGACCCCCCTCCTGACATCACCGAACCAGCTGGGGTACAAGTCCCACCTGCTCAAGGGGCGGGGAATTTGGATCCTCCTTTGGCTCCTTTGGATGAGGCAATTGTCCAAGACATCTCATCCAGTGAAGAAGAAGAAGATAACCTCAAGGACCTCTGACCGGCTCCCCTTTCAGTATTTT
>JAVXUL010000010.1:6297367-6316181 GCA_035590515.1 Trichilia minutiflora | reverse complement strand
AGGGAAGCAAGGAGAACGTGAGAGGAGAGGAGGAAGAGAGAAAAGAGAAGAAAAGGAGAGGAAAACCAAAAATTTCGCCCCCACACTCCTATTTATAGAAAAAGGGTAAAATTATCATTTTGCCCTTAAGTTTTTTTAAGGAGGAAGCTTTTAGATGAGGGCAAAATCATAAATTCACGCCGATTCGATCGAACGAATCTTCGATTCATTCGACCGAACCACCCCCTTTAGTCGAATGAATAGCATTTCGATCGAACGAATCCCTTGGCGTCAATAGTAGTCAGATAGCTCCCAAATTATCGGTCGAACGAAACGATGTTCGGCTGAACGAACCAACACTTCGATCGAACGAACCTCTCATTCGGTCGAACGAAACCCAACTCGGTCGACCGAACTTGCCAAAAATGAACTTTTCCACTTGAGTCCTTTCCGAAATTGAAAAACACAGACGGGGACCCAACGTACACTTTCCTAAACTCTTTTTAATCAATATATATGCCAAATATTTTCAAAATTAGGCGGACAAATTACTGATATGCATGATGAATACAAAAGTATGAATAGAAAATATGATGAAATTACAAATATGCCTTTGAGGTATAAACACGGGTGTCATAAAAATTCTTTGTAAAAGATTACTTTTATAATTATTAAGGACTATATTTTTAGTATAAGAAAAATATTAACTTTTAATCTCTTGATATAAGTTAAGAATTTAGGTCTAACTCTAGTGATTTTTTAAACCCTAGATATTTACTAGAATTGAAAAGTATTTTAACTAAAAACAATAAGGCAAATAATTTTAAAACGGTTCAAATCATATCATATTTCTTGAATTGGAGTGAAAAATCCCCTAAAATAAGTATTAACGGATCTTAATAGAAGTCTTGCTAATTGCGTGTATTAAATCTGTAAATGCAACGTGCATGTGCAAAATATTGAGTTGTGACTCATCAAAGTGTTCAATAAATGTTTTATTTTTTAATATTATTTTTATTTTTTAACAAAATTAAAAAAAATATTTGTGAATTATAAAAGTATGAAAATGAATAAAATATTTTAAGAGATAAATAAAATTTGTTAAATTTGATTAAAATTAGGAGTGGTAATTTGAGTCATGACACGATTATTCGACATGAATTCGATATAATTCAATGGGTTCAGATTTGAAAATTTTGATACGAATAATAATCGTATCATATTTGTGTGACACGATTAATAATCGTGTCGGATTCGGATTTAACATTCTGAATTCGTTTATTTATTTAAAATACGATTGAGATACGATTAAAATATAATTAATTAAATGATAATAATATTTAAATAAATAATTATATTTAAATGAATAATTATTTAATATAATAATTTTATTTATTTATATTTAATATTTAATTTATATTTAAATAAATAATTAGTTAAATAAATTACATTTTTTATTAATTAATTAAATAAATTAGATCAAATTAATAATTTAATTATATTGTATTATATCACTTATTTAAAAAATAAATAACACGATTAATAAATGGATGATACGATTAATAAATAAATTATATTTAGATTTAAAATTATTGATACAATTAATAAACGAATCGAATTTAGATAAATACAAAATTTATTAATTAAATTTAAATAAATATAAAAAAAATCTTATAAATTTATTAATACTATACCATATAATTCAAATTGATTTTCTTAATTAAAACAGTATCGTAGAAGGAAAGAAAGTTATGTTAAAGAAGAAATAATTAAAAATAAAACATTTAATGAGAACCGAACCGGAAAGATCCGAGTCAAATGAATTCACAATTCTGACCAAATTCGTGTCCCTTTCCTTGGTTTAAATGGAGTAGCCGGAGTCTCTTCGTCAAGAAAAACAGAAAAAGAAGTCTAACTCAGCGTTTTGGTAACCAGAAATGCTCTCAAAACGCAACATTTTGAGGCTATTGTCACAATCCCATTCACAGAAGCAGCACAAAATCAACCCTTTCCGTTACTTGCTATGCAATCCTTTTTGCACCAAGAATGAGTCACCAGGCACCACCGAGTTACCGGAGCTACCGAGTTGGCTCAAATTCTTTGATACCCAAAACACAGAGGAGAATTTTGTAATTCCCTCACTTGCCAGTTGGGTTGAGAATTATAAATTTCATAACAATAGTAGAATTGCCAGCCACGTTTTGGGTCAAAAACCCGACACTGATGTTGATAAAATCAGTGAAATCCTCAACAAACGGCACTCATCACATGATGAAGTTGTTCAAGATCTAAATGGCTGTTGTGTTAATGTGTCAAACAGTTTGGTTGAGCAGATATTGAGGAGATTTGGCAGCCAATGGGTTTCGGCTTTTGGTTTTTTCACGTGGGCAAAAACACAAACAGGTTATATGCACACACCAGATATATATAACTCAATGGTTGATATATTAGGAAAATCAAAGAAGTTTATTGTTATGTGGGAGTTAGTTAAAGAGATGGAAGAGTTAAATAATGGGTATGTTACATTGGCTACAATGAGCAAGGTCATGAGGAGGCTAGCAAGAGGTGGTATGTACGATGACGCTGTTGAAGCATTCAGAAATTTGGAGAGGTATGGTGTGAAAAAAGATGAAACTGCAATGAATATATTAATGGATGCCTTGGCTAAAGAGAACAGTGTGGAGCATGCTTATGAAGTGTTTCTTGAATTCAAAGATTCTGTACCTTTAAATTCCCAAACTTTCAATATTTTGATACATGGGTGGTGCAAATCTAGGAAGTTAGAGGATGCTCAGAAAGCTATGGATGAGATGAAGAAACTCGGGTTTAGCCCAGATGTCATTTCTTATACTAGTATCATTGAGCATTATTGTCGTGAAAAGGATTTTCGCAAAGTTGATGATATTTTGAAAGAGATGAAAGAAAAGGGATGCAAACCAAATGTTGTGACTTACACTATTGTTATGCATGCATTAGGGAAAGCAAAGCAGATAACTGCAGCATTGGATGTCTATAAGAGGATGAAGAGTGACGGTTGTTTACCTGATACTTCGTTTTATAGTTCTTTGATTTTCATTTTGAGTCAAGCTGGAAGGCTGAAGGATGTGAATGAATTATTTGAGGATATGAAAAAGCAGGGAATTACGCGGGATGTTGCGACTTATAAGACCATGATTGCTTCTGCTTGTGCACATTCACAAGAGGAGACAGCATTTAAATTGCTTCAAAAAATGGAGGAGGATTCGTGTAAGCCTACGCTTGAAACTTATGCACCGTTACTAAAGATGTGCTGTCGTAAGAAAAGAATGAACTTGCTTCGCTTTTTGTTGAACCACATGTTTGAGAACGATGTCAGTATGGAAGTTGGTACTTACGCTCTTTTGGTGCGTGAGCTGTGTAAGGGCGGCAAACTTGAAATGGCTTGCTCCTTCTTTGAAGAAATGGTGTCAAAGGGAATGATTCCTAATCAGAGCACATACAAAATGTTGTTGGAAAAACTTGAAGACAAGAGCTTGGTGAAGGAAAAGGAACAAATTGAGATGTTGATAGCACAGGCCAAAGAGAAAGAAATAATTTAGCTGTTTTATCTCAATTCTCGATGAGATTTAGGTTCAACTCTTTGGTCAATCTGCTATTACTGTTATTCCGTTTTCATGATCCCATCTATTTTGTAAACGAACAATTTTTTAATGCCTGAAGTGTTTATCGGAAAAAAAAAAAAAAGAGAGAGAGAGAAGTCTCACTTACAGTAAAGCACTAGTCAATTTGATAGAACAATGTGTCTTAATTTCAAATCTAGTGTCATTCTACAACTCGCATTATTATTTTACGCAAATACAATATTTCCAGCAACCATCTCTTATCCAGAAAGTAGGTTACTCCATGTGGGAAATTTCAAGTCCCACTTCTTACACTGGAGTGAGATAGGTTCTGTTACTTGTCCCTCTTATGGGCTAGATTAGTTTTTTGGGTTGAAGAACTTTACAGTAATTAAGACTCGACAGATTGTCCTCTAACTGTTATCGTCCAAACTTAATTGAACTTGAAATCTTTGCTTGGTTGGTTTGATTCTTCGATCAGATAATGTAAGCCACAATTTTGCACGTCTCTGATGTTATATTGCGGACACTTTAGATCTAGATTTCCCATAAATTTGGTTCGATGCAAATTCAAGCTATAATACAACTTCAAAAGTTGATGAGCTGTTTTGCAGGCTTGGAGAATGAGTGCAAAAGAAAAATCAACTCTCAGCAAAAGTTTCGTCTATTCATCAAGACGCTAAAATGACATAAAAAGCCAGGTTACATATAAAACATAAAAAACAAAAGGGAAAATGTAATCCTCCAGACAAGGGAAAAATAAATAAGTCAATAGCAGGTTCATGCTCTGTAACATTGCATTTAGTATTAAGAGTGTCACACCAAAAGGGTTATCAGATTAAAGAGAAAAGACTTTTCTACATCTCCTAGCTTTCTTACTTTACAACTTCTGAAATCACTTGACACTGGAAAAGAATATATATAAAATGAATATTAATATGAAGATATTGCAAAATGTATCTCTAAGATATTGTCTAATATCTCTGGAAAATGGAGAATTTAAGCTAAGGCATGGCGTGGTGGCAGTCTTTTTGCCTTAGGCTTCTGCCACCCAAGTAATTTATAATATTTATTTATGTAATAATTTAGATAACCTATTAATATGGGAGATGAGTTGAAAACCATCCTTTCACCAACCCATGTAGGAATACTATGAATGCCATTATACTACCAATTCCAAATTCATTTGTCAAATAAACTGCCACCAAGTTACAACTGTCTTTCATTTTATATGTCAAATAGCATTTAATAGGTTAATCACATTTCCAGAAACCGATGAAAAACACTGCTACAAAAAAAACATAATTGGTTATTATATCCCATTATTTTAGCCTATATTTCATAGAACATTTCAATGAGCTGAACATACATATGACAAATATCAAGTCAAGCACCATAATTTCTTTCCCCGGAGTTTCCCTGGGACAGCATAGCCCAACACAAATATTTAATTATGAACAAGATTCTTGTCAATTAGGGTGATAAAGATTGTTATCTGATACAGAAAAGGTACTTATCATTCAACCTAAGCGGCAACTGATCAATAACAGCAGCAACTTTCTGATGTCAACAAACTACAATTAGTACTTACAGTAAAGCAGACGTGACACAGATAATAGGCTAAATGTTTGACTTTTATGATTTCCAACAACGCAGAAGGATAGCATACACAGCATTCAGAGGGACAAAAACAAAAAAGGTACTCAAATTTCTTCGCAATTGGCAATGAAATAGTTTTCAGATAATTTAGCATTCTCAAGGAAGTGGTCCTGCAAACACATGCAAAAAGAATATCAGAAAATTTTATGTGAAGGGATACAAGGTAGCCAATGCGATTGACCTTTAACTAGAAAATGTCAAACATCAACAACAATTAAACCTTAAAAAACACACTCACTTCTAAGCCATTTACATGATGACACAGAAAGTCCAAAAATGCTGTCAGATATTTTGACAAAGAAACTGCCATTGTTTCACATTTAGCCAGGACAAATTGAGGTTCAATCAGAAAAATGAAAACTATAGAAGCAAAACATGACGTTGACAAAATCATATTACTCAGACACTGCTCTGAGTAAAGATATTTCACAACTGACCAACCGAAGAATCTATCCATCTTTTTCGGATCATCACAGGTACGGTTTTAGCTCTCTATCAATCTTTTTTGGAGCATCATGGTTTTTTCAGATGGGAGTTAGATTATTTTGGAACTATTAGATTACCATGCTTTTTTCAGTATGATTTCATTAAATCGCTTGGGGCAATAAAATATGGGAAAATTTTTGGTTTTTATTTATTTGACTCTAAATGTGTCAATAACATGCTGGAAATGGATCTCACTCCAGCACTGAATGATTCTACCACTTGCATAACTCCCTCTATCCTTATTTCCCTCTCTCTCTCTCTCCTTCTCACACACACACACACACACAAAAACATGCACGATTACAAAAGGAAAAGGAAAGAAAAGGTAAAAACATGCATATAAATTAACAAATATAGATGGATAAACAAAAGATTTAGACAATATAAATCAAATAATGATAGTCACCAATATTTCATGGAGGCTACTTTCTGGATGGATTAGTGAATACATGTACATGAGGTCAAAGGTGGTAAATAGTCCAGCACACTGCATTATACAAGTTACTACAATTAGCAAACAAACAACTTGAAAGGGTGATGAAAAATAACAAATCAAAATCTACTAGTAATGGACATCATTTAGTTGACAAGCTCCATTAAAATGCTAAAAACACGAATTATTTTCAAATGGAAACTTTTGTAGTGGATTAAGTAATAATAGATCCACCTCAAGTGTCGATGATGGAGCCTTTAGTGATGCATGAAGCAAGGGTAGATCCTCTGAATCTAAACAAGTCACTTCACCAACAGGAAATTTTGATTCATAACGGCCAGCAGTCCCTGCAAGCAGGGCCAATAAACCATCCAATGAATCAATATCATTCAATTGAACAGGTTCTTCAGTTGGTAAGTTTTGAGTATGAAGCTGATGACAAGAAATTGCAGAATCACCGAGAGATAGGAGACAAATAACTTCAATTTCTCAACAAAATGCAGTATTTACTTCAACCATTATTCCAGAGACTCTCATTGGAGTTTTAAATAAATATAAAGGAACTCTAACAACAGCATATTGTAATTCCAAAACATCACTGACAAAGATGGTAAGCTCTGGCATTTCAATACCATCAAATTTTCTCATTGTTGAAAATATGATCCTAGAAATATTCAGATTAAGACCCATGCCTATGGTATCACTATCCACAGAACATCAAACTCAACTGTAAGAAATCCAGAATTTGAAGCTGCATAATATAGAAGTAAGCCAGTGCTCCGTATATTTCACGGAGGGTTTCTTTCTTATTTTTATTCCTTCTTCTTCTTCTTCTTCTTCTTCTTCTTCTTTTTGTTGTTGTTGTTGGTGTGTGTGTGTGTGCGTGTGTGTGTGAGAGAGAGAGAGAGAGAGATGACAACCCTATAGAACTAAAAATAGGAAAAAAAAAAAAAAACTGTTGCAGGAGAAAGTAATGATTAAAAAACATTCACTTCAGCAAGCGAAAGCGAAAGTTCTCCCAAATTTTGGTTTACAGAGAAAAGGGCTCAGGAAGAGGGGAATGGAGGTGTGGAGCAGACTAAGTCCAGCAACATTATTTGAGAAATTCATTTTCCAAAACCAAATAAACGTTGGTAAGTAAATTTTGCAAAAGCATCAAAGAAGTTTCACCTGTCTTGTCCCAGTCTCCGGTTGCGGTGAACCATAAACTACAGAACAAAGATGCTTCCCCCGACTCTCGATCTCTTTCTAAATAGTATACACGGATACATTTTGAGAAGTTACTTACCAAATAGAAGGAATACTGGATCGTGTGTAGCTTATGAGCAGAATATAGAATAAGAGATAGTTGACCCCATCCGTTAGGTGTTAGGATGAACAGCCCAAAAGAAATGCCTCACATTCTATCCATTAACATAAACAGTAGGATATTAGCAACAAAATTTTAAAAACAAATTTTCTTTTCCCTGAAGGAAAAGGTTTATTTCCCTAGAGAAATGTGAATATAATGCTGATGGAAAAACAAGTGTCTCTGCAAGAGTTAAGTAAGCTAATTTGAGTATGAACATATCATCAGCTACAAGAATATGAAGGCAAGAAAGAGAATAATCAGGCACTACGGTTGAGAAACAATCAAACAATATGTGAAACAGCCAAGAAGCAAACAACAGGTCCTAAAAGAAAACAACAAGGCACTTACTACTAACCTTTAATCTGTATATCTCATGGCGTGAAAATGTTACAGCGCAGTCCCCTGTTCGTAATCAAAATTATTTTCAGTCAAAACAAAAAAACTGAGAACGTAATCAAAATTATGCATCCAAACCTCGAACAATGCGAGAAATTCCAAAAAACATAATCCTTTCCTTGCCGAAGTTTTGAAAGTGCCATATTCTCTCTCGTTGTTGTTGTTTTGAAAGTAATGAATTAAAAAGATAACAATAACATTAAACTAAGAATTAAGAAAGAATTAGAAGAAAATGTTGATATTTTGGAACGACGAACATGAAGGTGAACATGCGATGAGCGGGAGCTCGCAAGTCTCTGTTACGAAACTCATTCTCGGAGTTGGTGCTGCTTACGCAGACTCCGTGCCTTAAGACATCAATTGAGCGAAAATTCAAGGGATATAAGAATCAGATGCCGGGAGTGGAGGCATCGACATCAACCACGTCATACTTCGGCGGAATTATTTATATAGATTCGACATGCCATTTTAACGGAAAGCAATAATTAGTGGATTTTTATTTAGGGTTTAAGGTTTAAAAAAATGGGTTTAAGCTTAAATAATAAAAATTACATTAAAAAAAAACTTAAATATGAATAATATTTTCTTCTTTTTGACTAATATAAAGCGATTATATATATATTGGTTCTCAAATTTTGTTACATTTTTAAAGTTAGATAATATTGTTTAGAATATGAATAATATATTCTATATATAAATTTTTATACAACAAAAAAAATTGATATAAATTAACATGATAATATTATAAACTATTTAATATTTAACCTCAATTTATATTTTTCTTTTAAAAAAACTCGCTTTATATTTTTTTAGATTTTTTATAATTATAAGAAAATGATTATCGTTTAAGCTTATAAAAATGGATTTTTGAAAAAGAAAAACACTTTTAAGAAAAGGTGTGTAATCAGATAAACTGTATGGGCTGAATAGTAATACCCAAAAAATACTGGACTGATTTTCATGCATAAAGTTTATATTGGTCTGTAACAAAATTAATAGGCCGCCTTTAGCGTCTGCTGCCACTACATGTCCCTGGCCCAATCAGCTAGAATCCTAAATTTCGCTTCCTTGGTTCTGGAAATCGGTCCGACTTTATCCCAAAGGTTCATTGTCTTCACAGACCAATAACTAATTCATACCGCAGAGACTCTATCCTATTATGATTATGATGGGTTACTTCCATTCCATAGCAGCTAGTGCTAGAGATTAAAAATTTATATATCAAATATAAATATAAAAATATAAAAAATTTTGTTAAAAATTAATTGTATTAAATATTTATTAATTTTATTTTTAGAACAAATGACAATAACTACAATTCTAAACAAAGCCTTCCTAGTTTATATTACCAAAGACTGTACTCACTCATTTAGCAATATTTGCTCTCTATCTTTTCTCATTTTCTCTCCAACCAAACACATATAAAACTTGGAAGACTTATTATAATCATTTATAGTCAGAGAACTGAAATTCATTAATGCCTCCTTCAACTGTATTTATATCATGGTTTTCATAGGATATGATAATGATATGATCTACGGCTTATTATTATTATTATTATTATTATTTTCTTCTTGAAAATGAAACTATTACACTCAAAACCATTAAAAGCTCCGTAACTCTCAAGAGACCCGCCCAGAAGAGCTTTGATGAATTTTTCAGCTTCTCTTGAAAAAGTTTGGTGTAAATTATAAATGAGATTGGGACATGACGACACCAATTAAATCGAGCAATAAATGCTTGTACTGTTTTATGGATTCATTGGAGCAAATTCTTAATGATTTGATGGGCAATATAGATGGTCATAATAAATGGGTAATATATGTATTAGTTATAACTTACAAATTACAATAGGAATAAAAGAAAAAGAAAATGATTGATTGACCAATACATACATACATACAATCCACAAACGTCAAATTTAAATAAAGTGGAGTGGTGAGTAGCTTTTCTGACCCATGTATGAATTTCTAGTCATCTTATGATTTTCTTTTTTTATGATCACATCCACAATCATGTTTTTCACATTTAATTAATTATTTTAGGAATATTCAAAATTTCATACCTAGTTTATATTAATTTTTGAAAATGATAACGATAATATATATATTTTTTTAAATGAAGGTAAATGTCCTTATAAGAAAAAACAATTGATTTAGTATCTTTGGCAGGATTTTTTCTTTCATTTATCTTTTTTTTTATAAAGAAAAGTCAGTTAAATATTAATTTTCATAAATTTTATAAAAAATAAATAATTTTATTTTAATATATATATATATATAAATAAATAATTTTTTTTAAAAAATTATAAAAAAAATTTTTTACTTATCTTTATGATATTATAATTTTTTAAGTTATTTTTATCTTTAATAAAAAATTTATATTTTTATTATTATCTTTAATAAAAAAATATCAACTATTTATTTATTTTTTTACTTTTTTTTATCTTTTAAAATTCTAATAATAAAAAAAATTTATCAAATATTTATCAAATAATTTTATCTTAAAATTTTAAAATTTTATTTTATACAAAAAAAAAATTCTTAATTTTTAAATTAAAAAAATTCAACCAAACATACTATTAATAACACACTCAAATTTCGATTTTATTAAAGAGATATCATTTTGTAAATATTAAATAGAATTCTTCCCAAACCTTTGCTGGTTAATAGTAGTTGTCAGTTACTATTCCATTAATTGACAACTCAATGATATAATCACACTCACACCTTTTGATCACTTAGTATGAGCCATAGTTATTGAACCTCCATTGGGAGGAGGAAATTATGCTTACCATATACAGGAATGAGAAAATTGTCGCCAGTTGGTCCTGCATGAAATCATCATTCTCAATTGATCATATAACATATGTAATAATTAAATTAACATCATTTGGTGATTTGGTCCAACTTGTTTTATTAATAATTACAACCTTTTTCACAGTGTTGTTGAAGTTAAAAGTGGCCACATTAATTGTATGATATATATATATATATATTTACCTTAGGTAATATGGGTAATGTTCATGCACCCAAATAATAATTTTTTCCAAGACAATACTAAAACACCCTGAAATTAATCTTATTAAAAAATTAAAGGATAATTATAATATTTTAAAATTATTTTAATTAAATTAAACAATTAATATAAATTTTTATATTTTATATGTTTTTTTTGTTTGGATACAAAAGTAAAATGTTATTTTTTTTAACATTTTTCATGAATGTTAAAAGTTTTTTTTAATTTTATTAACAGAGATAGTTTTTATGAGTCTACTACTAATTATAGTCCAATGAATTTATGTAAAGTTTAGTCCATTATTATTTATTTTTGAAAAACAGCATTTTATTAATTTTGTAATAAGAGTATATAAAAAGGGTGTTATAGTAATGTGCTTTAAAAACTGTTTAATCTAAAATTGAAATAAACTAAAATACTATAATTATAATAATATATTATTATGTGATAGATTTTTGTCCTTTAACTCAAAATAAGCGTAAAAGTAAAAAGTAGAAAGTAGAAAGTACATTTCAAATTTTTTATTTAAACAAAAAAAAAGTTGAGTATTTGAGTATCTACGTAAGACAAGTGTCACAAGTCTACAGGTAGATGTATGGAGGTCCATCATTTTCACTGCATTGTACAGAGTAACGGAAACATTTCATTTTGTACGTCTGGTAAAACCAAAGACAATGACAAGGGAGAAAAGCCAAAGCACAAAACACAGGTTCAAAAATGAAACATTTACAGAACAACAACAGGATTTAAAACATATGGATAAAGGAAATAAAATAAAGAAAGTCATGGAGAGAGAAAGGCAGAACAGACATAAATGAAAATAATATCCAAGTCCCTAAACTTTTATAATTTATTCAACAAGAATAATTCTTTTCATTTGTATCAAATAACCTATCATCTCCATTGAAATCATCAAATAAATTAAAAATTTTAAATATTGATAGTTTGTAACAGGGGTTTACTGAGAGATCTTATAACTGAAATTAATTTTTATATAATTTTATGTACATCAAAATTCAAATTTTTGTGTTTAAGATAAATAATTTTTACCATCATTATTTTATTTTAAAAAAAATTACTCACAAACTTGTCTTATTTAATGTCAAGTTATATATAAATTGCTGTGGTTAAGAATAAGATTCACCACTGTCGGAGTAATAATTTGGTTATTCTGATAGAGTTAAAGATTTTGAGAGTATGTAAGTAAATACATCAAA
The DNA here is from genome assembly GCA_035590515.1 of Trichilia minutiflora. Lineage (NCBI taxonomy): Eukaryota > Viridiplantae > Streptophyta > Magnoliopsida > Sapindales > Meliaceae > Trichilia > Trichilia minutiflora. The sequence goes on along the minus strand of JAVXUL010000010.1, from coordinate 6,304,043 downwards.
CTTTAAACTAAAAAATATGGACTTAGATGTTATTATCCGAAAGAAATCATTTGACTCAGCTGGTTTCCTTTGACTGCCTGCCTCGTAATTCTTAAATGATATCGAGTTTTAGAGTTGGATTCACCCGAAGACAAGAAGAGAGAACAAGTCTGCTGTGCAACAAAAAGCAAAAGCAAAAAACAAACCAAACCAAAGCAAAGCAAAGCAATTAGTAAAGCAAACAAAGCAAATCTTCTTGGAATTGTTTTATGGGTTTTTTTGACCATTAATTTGTGGAAGATTTACTGGTCCAAGAATGTTTCACTGTTGCTGATGACAAATTATATCGAACGTACAAGATTCATGAATTTTACACGTAAAATAAATCATATATAGGAGTAAAAAGACACATAAATTTATTTATTTTTTTAATTATCCTTTTTTATAATTTTTTTTTCAGAGTTTCTTCCAATTGGAAGATCCGTAGGGTATCTACTAATTGTTCATAGTCAACAAAAGCAAATAAAGATGGAAGTTTATTTGGTTTTGTTTACCTTTATTTTTTTTTTTGTTTTTTTTTAGGGACAAGACTTTAAGAATCAAAAAATACACAATTTCCTTGTTGAATCCATCCATAAGTGTGGTGTTGTTCCCTTTAGATTCCCTCTTTGATGGATGGCCAGGATGGGTAGAGTTCCTTAGAAAATGGATGGCCAGTAGAGGTTGCTGTAAATACATATTTTGTTAGAAAACTTTTTGGATTCAAGAAAATTTATTTTTTGAAATTTTAAATATTATATATTTTTAACTTATAATAGTTATTGAATATGGAATTATTAGTTGTCCATTTACTTTTAGATGCTTGGTAGCCATTAACTATGTATCAAATAAAATTTTATTTTTTTATTTTTATTTATTTATTTATTTTTAACTCGAAATCTTCCTACTCAACTATCATTACGATGTCTAATCATATACGGGAATAGGTACCCTATTCTCATGGAACACGTGATCGTAAATCATATGGCTCTACCCTTAACTACTAAGCGTATGTGCAGGGATTACCCGCAACGGTATCAAGCACAGAAGTAAATTAAGACATCCACCTTAATGCGTCAGTCAAGCAATGTGACAATTCGAAGTCAGAATATTATGAACAGTATCCCAAATTCTTATCACCAAACCACCCAATCGGGTGTGTATCAAATAAAATGGGTATTAATTAAATATCTTAATTATAATATCAAAAAAACATGTTCAAAACTAAAACCCTTTATTTGTTTTTTTTAATGTAGAAAACTTTTATTTATTTATTTATTTTTTTCGTTTACCTTCTACAACCACATTCATTAATGAAGAAAAGAACGTTCAAAACTAAAACCCTTTTATTTTTTTTCCTCCTTAAAATAGTGCATGAAGTAATGCGCATTTAAACTTATACATTGTCATCATGTCCTCGTTGAACAATAAAATATATTGGTTTCATTTCCACACACCATTTGTGAAATATGTATGTGCATCAAATGTTTCAAAGAATAGAAAAAAGAGAGTGTATCTAATTGTAGGGTCACTTTATTTTTCCTGTTTATATATCCGATGGCCAATCATGGCCCCATTCCTCTTTAGTTTCTTTGTGATACAAGTCTGCACTTTACAAGTTTCTTTGTATTGATCATTTTTTTTTAAAAAAAAATTATTTAAAAAAATAAATAATATAATCTCTTTATTGCTTCAAATGATTCCATGGAGACCCACCTTAGAAGTAGTAAAATAAAACATATGTTGTAGTTGTTCTAAAATTCATACAAAAAGGAAAAGCAAACACGCCACCACCTTTTTTCATGAGGCCATTGATTAATTTTATGCCGAGTAGATAACCTTGATTCGATCGAATGGAAGTCCACTCATTATACAGACTTAGGAAATTAGAAACAATTATAAGCTATATTGCTATTCCAAGTAGCCTTTAGCATCTTGACTGTATGATGCTTATTTACATATACTTAACACCTCAAATTTTATGGCCTCAACTAATTTATCAACTTACAATTTTCTTCTCATTGTATTAAAATTATGCAATAAAAATAAAGTGGGTTAATTTCATGTGATCCAATATAAGTCAATCTAATCCGTTAATTTATACGATTTGAATCAATTTTAAAAAATTTATAAATAGGTTTACTAATTAAAATTTCACAATCCATCATTCATAGAATTGGATTATAAATCGAATTAAATTCAATATACTAGTCGTCAATTCATATAAAATATAATTGATTTTAATATTATGAATTATTTTGTTGAGACCTACTAAAAAAAGATAAGAAATGTCTAAGTAATATTGTAGTAAAGAAAATATAATAGTTAGAATTGATATAATTATTTCAATATAAAAAAACGTTAAATATATTATTAATTATTTAATTTATTTATATGACAGGTTATTTCTTTATTTCTTTTAGAATCATATTTTTTAAAAGTCGATGTTGATGTAAAATTTCGTACAAGTATTAGCACCCAGACCTATTAGACTGAAAAGAATTTGTTATGCATATGAGAATGTTACATAAGAGTTTTTTTTTACCTATCATGGGTCGCTTCTCTATATGGAATCTAGACGTAATGTGATGCTTATCATTGGCATTCGTTAGTATAGAGACTTATAACTTATGATTCTAATATGAATATTGCTTGAACTACTAGTCATCTACTATTTTCTAAAACCCAACATGAGTACAACTCATGGCGTATGTGTGTGCAAATCAAGCTCTAAATTTTCACAATCCGAGATCATGTCAAATCAAATACTTATATACAGAGTCGTAATCCTATGGTTCATCAAATCTATATTCTTCTACTAGCAAAATTTATATATTGAGATTGAGTTTCCTATGTCTACATTATCATACGAGCTACTATTTATGCTATCAGTACAAGTATATCAGGCAACAAAAAATCAACCATGGTGAACACTCATATTCAGGTTCATAAATATTATAAATTGTAATATTTACGCAAATCAAAATGCTCAACAAGCAACGAGAAAAAACAAAACTTATCGATAATAGAAGATCGCAATAAAATGATCAAGAATGTTGATTAGTCGTAGAGAACAATTTAGATTACAAAATGTTAAGAATATGGAAGAAAATGGTGTGTGCAAAAAGTAAAAGGATGAAAGAGAAACAACAAATTCCCCCCCCCCCCCCACAAAAAAAAAAGAAGAAGAGGTATTTATAATGTTGAAAGGAGGGGCAAATCAATCAACTCAACAAAGCCACCGATGCATTTATGATAGGTTGAGTTATAATAACAGAAAACAGTCTTAGAACTCCAAAGATTTTACTGCCCAAAGCATACGAGGTGGGTCTATCCCAATGATGGAATGGATAAATTAATTGAGCTTAAGAAGATTAATGTTATAAAACGATAGGGCAACGGAACGTAAACACATAAACCAACAAATTTGATAAAAGTGACTACATTTAATGATGAATTCATGAGTCCAAGAAGTATTATAAAAAAGTTGAATGTTTTTGTATAGGAGCTGCTAAGGGAGAGAATGTGAAAAGTCATAAAAGAGAATTAAAAACAAGGATTAATTAACAATTATAAGAATGACGACCAAGTCTTTCAAGAGAAAACATTGGTTGGAAACTAGTTGAATGAGAACTTTAAGCTTTTAATTAAAAGTACATTCTAATTAACCAGTTGAATTGGAGGCTTAGTATTAGGGAGACTTCCAAACTGACCATATAAATCTAGAGCCTGCCAAAAATGGCCTAAAACCTATATAAAACCTAGCCCACAAGTTATAGACCATGATATGCTAAAAGGCTACTTATTGATTGAAGTCAAAGCATATGAAATCTTGAGACTTTGAGATCACAAGATTCTTATGTCATCATTATATTTTTAGAGATCCCAAAACTTCTTATGATCAATCATCTTCTTTGATTATATGTGATGACTCGAGATCTTTGATAACCTCGTGATTTCGAGATCTTTTATTATCAATCATCTTCTCTAATTACCTATGAGAACCCAAGACTTATGAGGACCTTAAAGAATCATAACTTTGTGTTATTTTGCATGTTTTTAGAAGGCCTTAATTGTGGTCTACAACTACAACCATAGAAAGATCTCCAAGATCATTTCATAACGATTGCTCCAATACAGGAGAATGGTTAAATATCATATTTAATGTACAGATAAATGAAGGTCATTATTACAATGATCATATCTTACAATTAACATAACTAATCCCTTGATTTACGGGGGAGTTAATGGGTGTATGATATATGGATGACGATTATAAGTTCAGATAATAAAAGTTAAGGAATTCTAGAAAAAAAGTAAGAAAAATCTACGTTATTGAATTGTTATATATATATACTCTCATTATCTTTTCGCTTTCCTTTTTACCTTTTAAGAAAAACTCTAATTTAAGTATCAAAAGATTTTTCTTAGAAAATTTTTTTTTTCGATTGTTTTCTCTTATTTCAGGTCAATTTGACGTGAAGACAATCTTAATATGCGAAATTTGAGAAAAAATAATTTCTTACATCAACAATTGATTTATCATTTTAATTAATTTTTATTAAAAACTTTTATTGAAAGTGCTTTTTTTATAAATATATAGAAACTATTATATCATTTATTATTTAATTAATTTATTAATTATTTTATTTTGTCACAAATTAGATTCGTTTATTTATTGTATTATTAATTTATATTATTTATTTTAATTTAAAACTATATAATTCAGTATCTTTCAATGCAGATATGAGTTTAAATCTGATCAAATCATATATTTAGAATTTAATTTTGAGTTATATTTTAAAATTTAGATCCAAAATTTAATCAACAAAACTAATTCAATCCAATCTACTTTAAGCTGTATGTATTGGATTATAATATGTTTATGTATTAAATTGAATTGTTTTAAACACAGTTTTTTATGTGTGATTTATATTAAAATTTTAGCCTATTTTAATCCAATTTCTAGATGACCTTCCATAAAAATATTTGTTTTTTATAATATGAACTTATTCATTCAATTTTAAAGTGGCTGAAACTTTTAATATTTTTACAAAATTTTATCAATTAAATTAAATAATATTTATAGCAAGTAATAACACAATATTTAATTAAATTTGTGTTTTAAGACGGAAATTTAATGAGGGAGAAGAGGAAGTAAGATAACATGAAATGGGACTCTTGGGGCTTATAATTTTGGTAACAGGACTGCAACTACAGCTTTAAATAAAATCTTCGTCATATAATTGGGACCAAGACCAACAATAATAGGTGATTAATTAAGGCAGCGACACAGCTAGCGAGGTACACTCAAACTTTGGTTAGTGGTTTATGAAGTTGTAAAGGATTTCCATTTGAATTTGTGGTTGTGGCCTTGTGGGTTGCTTTGATTTTGTTCACTCAACTTAGAATGTTTCCGCCGTCAGTTCAATAAACTATTCGCCCTTAAATTATATAAAACTTGCCCAAATCAAAGTTTAAGCCTCAACAACGAATTTAGGATTGACAAAAAGCCAAAATATAGGAGACAGTTTCTAATATTGTGCAATATATAGACTAGTGACCGGTCAATCAACATTTTAAATTTAAGAGCCAGTATGGCCGGTGTGCCACAAGATTTGATGCAAGAGTTTGGGGATTATTTAGGGCATTTACTATTTGTGTCCAAAACAGGATCTTTTCATCATTGAATTAAGGACATTTGCGCTGGCTAAGACACAGGAAGCAGTCTGACCAGCCCCATAAACAATAATGTACCCATAATATTTTGAAAGAGGGTAGATTCTAAGAGCTAATCAATGTTGTAGAAGAGACAAAGAAAGAAAATAACACCAACACCAAAAATTTTGGACAACTGCCTTAATTTCTAAGGACCCAAAGCCTGGATTGACGATTCAGCCAAGAATCACCAAATTGCTTAACAGCATCGCGTGAATTCCCTATATTCCTTGGCCCTCTGTCTATAAACATACACAATGCTCCAATAATATTTCTGTTATAAATCTATGTTTTATATGAACTAAAAAGTGTAAATCATATTTTTGAACTCTTGATTTTTGGGAATGAGTTCATATTAATCAGTACTAAACTTTAATCTTGATGTTAAAGAATGAAATCAAACTCACCATGCCTAAGTATGTAATCAAAATAAGTGTGACGGTTTCTACAAAGGAATTGATTTATAGGTGAACAATGAATCGTGAAAAATAATTATTGAACATGATAAATTATTATATGCCTAAACATCACATTCACATAAACAAATGAAAAAACAAACAAACAAACAAATTTAATGGGGCTTTTTACTCTTTCTTTTACAATTGATTTTTTAAATGGATTTGTATTAAGAATAAATTTATATTAATTTTAATTATTAGGATGAGAATTCCTTTCTCATGACACAATACCGTCTCTAACCATTCTTTACCCAAAAAAAGAATGAACGCAAAAATAAAAAATGACAGAGAAAGAGAGTAAGAGAGAAAATATAGTACTGCTGGAGATATACTAACATTCCCTTTATCTTTTTCCTTCTTTAGCTGCTTTTCCTTTGATAAAAGACCAGAAACGGGAAACAAATTGCACAGCTATACACGACAGACCTCCCTAAATCTCAACCTCTAACACTTTACTGACAGCGGGCAACTCACAACCATGT
>JAVXUL010000010.1:6239366-6288862 GCA_035590515.1 Trichilia minutiflora | reverse complement strand
AAACTAGAAATATGCATAAATGGAGAGAGTTAATCATACTTTAAGTATAAAATGATAAATTTAACCCTTAATACACAAACACTTTTATGTACTCATCAAAGGCGCACATATCTACTGATACTCTGTGTAGGAATTCTCGCCCTGATCAAGGATTGCTTGTAAATTGGTTGTTGAAAGATTTCAGGCATAAGATGATTCCTCTGAGAAGCTGGGGAGACGACTTGTCTCAATTGATGCTATTGAATGCCTAAGGCGTGCTGTGGATGACCACTCCATACCTGAGAAGGAGCTTCAGTCTTTGTGGCGCCTGAGACGATGAGAATTCTGAGGCGCCATTAATTCTTCTAGGATGCTGATTACCTGGGACGAAACTCACTGGGGCTTTAGAATCCCTGAGAAGAGAGATTTTCGGGATGAAATTTGCTCGGAACTGTATATTCCCTGAGCAGGGAGATATCTGGGACGAGGTGTATCTAAGACAGAGCTATGTAAGATTACCCTTGACCACCTGTATGTACCTTACTGACAGAGCATCCACGTATCACCCCTATATTTTTGCTCTCAAACATAATGTAAACTGTAAATCAAGATATAGTTATAAGAAATAAAAAATCATATATTACTAAATATTTATATAAAGTAAATATTTTAAAATTTTTGACAAGATTGTTCTGTCATATAAACGTTTATATTCAGTAAATATTTTATTTAAAACAAAAATTCATATTAAAAAATAGAAGACTTTTTTTTTGTATACGAAAAAATCCCAATCAATCTAGCTCAAATTATAAGTAAGATTAATGAAGTAATATATAGTTTAATTTAATAATTGACGATGTTGTAATAAAAATAATCGAACTCTGTTAACCTAGGATCAACGTTTATCAATCATTACACCGTCCAATGAGAAGCAAATCAAAGAGAAAATCCTTAATCTCTTATATTTAATATTTTAATAAAGTATAAGATTTGAGTTCAAACACAAAACCTAAACAGTTGTTCAACATATCTTACCATCATACCATATCCTTAGAGTGGTAGAAAATAGAAGATACCCATGTTATTTTTTATTATTGTTTTTAATTTTTTACTTAGATTTTTGAAAAAAAATATTTGTGTGTTATAGAAGTATGGAAGTACATAAAATATGTTGAGAGACAAATAAAATATGTTAAATTTGATTAAAATCATGTTTTAAAAGAAAAAAAAAAGGAATGTTATAAAAGAACATAACTTTGAAACAGTAAAAAAAAGCATTTAAATGAAACCCTAATAGTGGGGTTGAAAACCGAACCGGAAGGATCCGAGTCAAATCAATTCTGACCAAATTTGGTTCTTTTTCCTTGATTTAAATGGAGCAACCCTTGACGGTCTCTTAATCCAAGAAAAACAAAACGAAAGTCTTACTCAGCTTTTCGGTCACCAAAAATGCTACCGAAACACAACATTTCACAATCCTATTCACAGAAGCAGTACAAAATCAACCCTTTGGTTACTTGTTATGCAATCCTCTTGGCACCAAGAACGAGTCACCAGGCACCATGTCTTTCCGGAGCTACCGAGTTGGCTAAATTTCCTTGATACCCAAAACCAAAAGGAGAATTTTTTAATCCCCCCACTTGCCTGTTGGGTTGATAATTATAAATTTCATGACAATAGCAAAATTGCCAGCCACATTTTGGGTGAAAAACCCGACAATGATGTTGATAAAATCATTGAAATCCTCAACAAGCAGCACTCATCACCTGATAAAGTTGTTCATGGCTGTTGTGCTAATGTATCTAACAGTTTGGTTGAGCAGATGTTGAGGAGATTCAGCAACGAATGGGTGCAAGCTTTGGGTTTTTCATATGGGCAAAAACACAAATAGAGTTATCCAAGAAAAAACACAAACAGGTTACATACACACACCAGATATATACAACTCAATGGTTGATATATTAGGAAAATCAAAGGCGTTTAATCTTACGTAAAAGTTGGTTAAAGAAATGGACGAGTTAAATAATGGGTATGTTACATTGGCTACAATGAGCAAGGTCACGACGAGGCTAGCAAGAGCTGGTAGGTATGCTGCTGCTGAAACATTTAGAAATTTAGAGAGGTATGTGAAAAAGATGAAACAGCAATGAACATATTAATGGATGCATTGACTAAAGAGAACAATGTTCGGCATATATGTTTATGAAGTATTTCTTGAATTCAAGAATTGTATACCTTTAATTCCCAAACTTTCAATGTTTTGATACATGGTGGTGCAAAGCTAGGAAGTTAGAGGATGCTCAGAAAGTTATGGATGAGACGAAGAAACACAGGTTTAGCCCAGATGTCATTTTTTATAATAGTCATTGAGCATTATTGTCGCCAAAAGGATTTTCGCAAAGTTGATGATATTTTGAAAGAAATGCTAGAAAAGGTATGCAAACCAAATGTTGCGATTTACACAATTGTTAGGCATGCATTAAGGAAAGCAAAGTAGATAACTGCAGCATTGGATGTTTATGAGAGAATGAAGAGTAATGGTTGTTTACCTGATACTTCTGTTTATAGTTCTTTGATTTTCATTTTGATTCAAACTGGAAGGTTTAATGAGATATTTAAGGATATGAAAAAGTAGGGAGTTATGCGGGATGTTGTGACTTACGGTACCATGCTTACTTTGCTTGTGCACATTCACAAGAGGAGACTGCCTTTAAATTTGCTTCAACAAATGGAGAATTCGTGTAAGCCTAGGTTTAACATTTATGCATCGTTACTAAAGATGTGCTGTCGTAAGAAAAGAATGAACTTGCTTCGCTTTTTGTTAAGCCATATGTTTGAGAATGATGTCAGTAAGGAAGTTGGTACTTATGCTCTTTTGGTGCATGACCTGTGTAAGAGCGGCAAACATGAGCTGGCTTGCTCCTTTGAAGAAATAGTGTCAAAGGGAATGATTCCTAAACAGGGCACCTACAAAATGTTGTTGGAAGAACTTTAAGGCAAGAGCGGCAAAGAGAGAAATTGTTTAGCAGTTATATCAGAATTCTCTATGAGATTTAGATTAAACTCTTTGGTCAATCTGCTATCACTATGTTTGTTCTTTAGTCTTCCGTTATGGTGATCCCATCTATTTTGCAAATGAACAAATTTTGATTCACGCAAGAAGTGTTTTATTGGGGGAAAAACTGAAATCTCATTTACATTAAATCACTCTTCCTTTAATTCGATAGAACAATGCCGAAGGTTCAAATTTAGTCATTCTCATACGATATTTCCAACATCCATCTCTTAGCCAGATAAGTAGGCTACCTCGCGGGAAATTCCAATTCCAAGTAGTGAGATAATAGATTTTTTTTACTCGTCCCTCTTACGGGCTAGATTGGTTTTTTGTATTAAAAGACTTTATAGTTACGAACGATTTGACAAATTGTCCTGTAACTGCCACCGTCTAAACTTCTGTTAAACTTGAAAGTTGACATCTTTGCTTGCTTGGTTTGGTTCTTCAATCAGATAATCCAAGCCCGTACTTTTGCACGTATCTGATGTCATATTGCGGACACTTCAGATCTAGAATTTCCATAAAATTGGTTCAGGGCAAATTCATTGGCATGAATGCCGTAGTGCAGAGAGATTTCAGTTTCCAAAATTTGCCTTGATTCTTTGAATATAATTTCTGGAGAAGATGACCACTCGGAGAAAAAAACACCGCCTAACCAACGACTTTATGCACCATCTGTTTTGTAATCTTAAATATAATCTTCTAATAATTGATGGTTGTTCTAAGAATTATGAAATAGTCAAACCTTGTATGGCATGGTTAAATTATCTATAAGCAATGCAACTAAAAAGAGTATGAGCTATAATACAACATCAAAAGTTGAGCTATTTTACAGGATTAGAGAATGAGTGAAAAGAAAATCAATTCTCAGTTATTTCAGCAAAAGTTTCTTTGATTCATCAATGCGCTAAAATAACATGAGCCAGATTACACATATAACATACGCAACAAAATAAGTAAAATAAAATAAGGGAAAATAAAATAAGTAAATTGGAGGTTCATGCTCTGTAAAATTGTTATTAGTATTATGAATGTTACACTAAAAGGCTTACCAGATTAAAGAGAAGTGACTTTTCTACATTTCCTAGTTTTCTTATTTCACTACTTCTGAAATCACTAGACACCAAAAAAGAATATATATAAAGGCAAACAATATCTCAAGATAATAGAGAATTCAAGCTAAGGCACGGCGTGGCACAAGTCTTTTTACCTTGGGCTTCTGCCACCCAAGTCTTTCGAGAAACTCCTCAATCAACCTACATATAGAAAGTCGAACAATGAGATCTTAAAGATAAGTGAAAACACCACAGACTACACAGACCTAAAATGTACTCACATGCTGCACATAGCTTTCTGAGAAGATGCCAGCTCTCGGTCTGGGAATGATTCCTCCAATCGGAAACTCAACCACACATAGAGATCCAAGACCTTAAGTTGTAGAACCAAGAATAAAAGCATTTTTAGCAGAAACTATTACAAATACAAATGAACTCATATAAAGGATTAAAATTGTCTTCTTCAGTAAATTCTTTAACTACAGCTTCCCATTATACAAGTAAAATATACAGAATAATATTAATAACTAATTTATCCTTTCTTCTTTGTACATTCAATCTTGCATATAATTATCCCAAATGAACTTTTGCTCTTTTTCTCCACAACAGTTTATGCAATACCCATTTTTCTTGGTTTCTAATCTAAAAAAATTCACTTCAATCAGGTAAAAATGAATAATTAAACTAGTTCAGACAAACAGTATAAATGATGGTAGTGAGAGGTCCCACCTTATGAATGGATTCAAGCTCCTTGAGTGCCATCTGCGTTTTCGGCACCTGAAGCGTGCCAGGTGTAAATATTTCTCGAAGCCGGACAATGCCCTTTTCTGCATAATTTGTTGCAAACTGGTCCATCAAAATAGCCAATCATATTAATTTCCTCACTCAAAATGGAAAAAAAAATTAATGTATTAGGAACTACATGTACCTGTGTGAGACCCTGAGATGAAATGTCATCATTCATATCAACTGGACTGCACATCACAATTTTTAATTAGTTTGATTCCATCCTTTAATGGATATTTATTTTTTCCTATAACAACTCGATGCTCATTCATAGCAGTAAAATTTTCTGGACAATCATAATCTGACACATATAAAAGTAATTTATTGATGTCATAATTTAGATAACCTATTGATATGGGAGATGAGTTGAAAACCATCCTTCAGCAACCCATGTATGAACACTGTGAATACTAATTCCATTTGTCAACTAAAATGCCACCAAGTTGTTACTGTTGTCTTCCATTTATATTCTAATAGCATTTAATAGGTTAATCAAATTTCCAGAAACTGATGAAAACACTGCTACAACAAAACATAATTGATTATTATTTTCACCTATATTACATAGAAAGTCTCAATGAGCAGAACATATATATGGCAAATATTAAGTCATGCACCATAATTTCTTTCCCAGTATTTTCCCTGGGACAGCATGGCTCAACACAAATTGTGAATTATGAGAAAGATTCTTGTCAATTAGGGTGATAAAGATTGTTTTACCTGATGCAGAAAAGGTACTTATCATGCAACCTCAGGGGCAACTGATCAATAACAGCAGCAACTTTCTGATGTCAACAAACTACAGTTAGCATTCATAGTAAAGCAGATATAAAACAAATAATAGGCCAAATGATTGACTATTACGGTTTCCAAAAACACAGAAAGCATACACAACATTCAGAGGGACAAGAAAATGTACTAAAATTTCTTCACAATTGGCAATGAAATAGTTTTCAGATAATTTAGCATTCTCAAGGAAGTGTTCCTGCAAACAGAGGCAAAAAGAATATCAGAAAATTTTATGCGAAGGAATGCAAGGTAGCCAATGCAATTGACCTTTAACCAGAAAAGGTCAAACATCAACAAAAATTGAAAAGTTAATAACAACCATACTTACTTCTAAGCCATTTAAATGTTGACACAGAAAGTCCAAAACTGTTGCCAGACATTTTGACATTGAATATGCCATTGTTTCACATTTAGCAAGGACAAATAGGGGTTCAATCAGAAAAATGAACTACAGAAGCAAAACATGACCTTGACAAAATCATATTACTGAGTCATTGCTCTGAGTAAAGGTCTTTCACAATTGACCAATTGTAGAAAGGGCAGATAATTAGGTGCTATCATCCTCTTTCAAACTATTATATGCATCAAATATATGGAGTTAATTCTCTATCATTTTTGGAGCATCACAGGCATGGTTTTAGTTCTCTATCAATATTTTCTGGAGCATTCACAGGTACAGTTTTCCCGATGGGAGTTAGAATATTTTAGAAGTACTAGATTATCGTGCTTTTTTCAACATGATTTCATTAAATCATTTGTGGCAATAAAATATGGGAAAAATTTTGGATTTTATTTAGTTAATTCTAAATGTGCCACAAATATGCTGGAAATGGATCTCACTCCAGCACTGAATGATTCTACCACTAGCATACTTCCCTCTATCCCTATGTTCCTCTCTCAGTATCGTGCACACGCATGCACGCACAATTACAAATGGAAAAGGAAAGAAAAGGTAAAAACAGGCATATGGGTTAACAAATATAGATAGCTAAACAAATGATTTAGACAATATAAAGCAAATAGTAATAGTCATGCAACAACCTACCAATATTTCATGGAGGCCACTTTCTGGATGGAATCGTGAATACATGTACATGAGGTCAAAGGTGGGAAATAGTCCAGCACACTGTATTGCACAAGTTACTACAATTAGTAAACAAACAATTTGAATGGGTGATGCAAAACAACATATCAGAATCTACAAGTCATGGACATTGTTTAGTTGACAAGCTCCATTATAATGCTAAATTCACGGATTATTTTTGAATGGAAACTTTTTTTAGTGGATTAAGTAAATAATAGATCCACCTCTAGTGTTGGTGATGGATCTTTCAGTGATGCATGAAGCAAGGGTAGATCCTCTGAATCTAAGCAAGTCACTTCACCAACAGGAAATTTTGATCCATACCGGCCAGCCCTCCCTGCAAGCAGAGCCAATAAACCATCCAAAGTATCAATAAAAAATCCATATTTATAGAAGGGAAAATGATATTTGACCATTAGCGAACTATTTCACCGTAGTTGTTAAGATTGATATGTAGCCATAAACATAAAGAATGCAATTATACACAAGTGTAAACCACATTAGACAATCATTTTCATTGGCCATCATTTCTAAAGGGCCATCCTTTTTCCTTTTATTTCTTTATCACTGTGATGATAACTGGCATTGATAGGTAAAGGGAGTCACTGTCTTCTGTTTATGCATCCCCTCCCAAACCCTACCAGCAACAGGTAAAATTAAATAACAAATAAACAAACAAGGGAATTCTTATAAGATAGGATCTTTCAATTGAACAGGTTCTTCAATTGGAAGTTTTGAATATGAAGCTGATGACAATAAGTTGCAGAATCACCAAGAGATAGGAAACAAATAACTTCAGCTTCCCAACAAAAATTGTTATTTACTTTCCCTTATTCTAGAGACCATCATTGGAATTTAAATAAATATAAAGAAAGCTCTAACAACAGCTTAATGTAATTCCAAAACTTCGCTGATGAAGATAGCGTACCTGCAATTTGTTTGACCTCCAATACAGTAAGCTCTCGCATCTCAACACCATCAAATTTTCGCATCGTTGAAAAAATGATCCTAGAAATATTCAGATTAAGACCCATCCCTATAGCATCACTAGCGACAAGAACATCAAACTCACTACTTTCATCATTGAACCTTGTTGCCTGCAATCTTAAGGAACATATTACCTCAGCCAATCCTTTAAATACGTTTATCACAGAATCAACCGTAAGAAATCCAGAATTTGAAGCTGCATAATATAGCAGTAAGCCAGTGCTCCATATATTTCATAGAAGTTTCCTTTCTTCTTTCTTCTTTCTATTCTTATTCTTTTTTTTTTTTTTTTGATAGAGAGAGAGAGGAGAGAAATCTAAGAAGCATACACTTCAACAAGCGAAAGCAAAAGTTCTCCCAAATTTTGGTTTATGGAGAAAAGGACACAGGAAGAGGGGGACGGAGGTGTGAAGCAGATTGAAGGCCAGCAACACTATTTGAGAAATTCATTTTCCAAAACCAAATAAATGTTATTGAGTAAATTTTGCAAAAGCAACGAAGATGTTTTACCTGTCTTGTACGAGTCTCCGGTGGCAGTGAACCATAAACTACAGAACAAAGATGCTTCCCCCGACTTTCGATCTCTTTCTAAATATTATACACAGATACATTTTGACAAGTTAGAGTACCAAATAGAAGGGATACTGCATCATGTGTAGCTTATAAGCAGAATATAGAATAAGAGATAACTGAACCCCCAAGTTAGTCTCCCAAATAAAAGGGGTACTGCATCATGTCTAGCTTATAAGTAGAATATAGAATAAGAGATAACCGAAGCATCCATTAGGAGTTATGACCAACCCAAAAGAAAAGCCTTGCATTCTATCCATTAACATCAACAGTAGGATGTTAACAACAAAACTTCTGTTTAAATTTTCTTTATCCTGAAGAAAAAGGTTTATTTCCCTAGAGAATTGTGAATATAATGCAAATGGAAAAACAAATGTGTCTGTGAGAGCTAAATAAGCTCAATTTGGCATAAACATATCATCACCTATAAGAATAACAAGGCAAACAACAAAGTAGTTATTACTGACCTTTAATCTGTATATCTCATGGCGTGAAAATGTTACAATGCAGTCCCCTGTTCGTATGTTAGAAAAGGAACCTAGAGGAACCCTCAATGGAACAAGAGGGGAAAGCCTCTCATAGAATTGAACCTAGGGCATCAAATGAAGTGGTTTAGGACAAGAGCCCCAAAAAGGAACCTTCAATTGAACAAGAGGTGACATAGTAATTGGTCTTCATCATTAAAACAAGGAAAAAAATTTGACCAAAGCAAATCCACAAGTAATTGCATTACCTGAACATCATCACCAGTTACTTTGAGTATTTCTTGAATTAGGGGAACAGCAGCTGGATCTCCACAAAGGTGAAGCTCATCAGCAGAGATCCCCAATAAAGCACGTGTAAATGAGAAACCCCTTGTTTTACAAGCCAACATCTGGGGAGGAAAAGAGACAGAAGAGATGTGAGTTACTAAATATAATGATAAACAGACATGTCTAATAAGCCTGATAATGACTTGAGGCATAACTACAAAAGTTGTACTCGGACAGAACAATCTGGGACCATAGTTTCAGTTATATAACATGCTATCAATATTTTTAATGCTAAAAAATATTTCACATTAGTTTTGGTAGTCTTTAAGCCGATTAAACCTAAGAAGTAAATATCTAAAAAAAAAAAATTCCAAGAATTTAGCATTAAATAAATGGTATTAGTCTAAAATCTATTAGCATAGAAAGCCTATTCCTCCCAAAATCTGCTTACCAAGCTTGGTTTCTAAATTTCTCATGTACAGGTTCTATGCTTCCCTACTACAAATATGTTATTATCAGTTCCGACAAAAATCCATCTGTGATTAAATCCCATATGGAGGATCTTCATTATTTAGATTCCAAACAGGATGAGATGTCTCTCTTCACAATCATGTCTTCTTTAGAATTAAGAAGGTGAGGATGGAAGATTAAGGGGATAAAAAAGAAAATGTTTGGGATAGAAATTTGTACGAACAGTATTGTATATTGAAAGAATCACATAATACTAGGATAAACCCAATGTAAAAACATAACCACTTGAAATAACAAAAAAAAAATAATAAAATAAAAAGTTGGACTCGTACTTGATTGGCCTTACATGAAAATGTCGTATTTACTAAACACAGACAAGTCTAATGTATAATGAGCACAAAAAAGAAAATGATATGTAGTAGCTCTTAGATAAACCATCCACATGCCTGAATTTCATCAATAATGGCGCATTCATAATCAGAAATAACATCAGCCATCTCAACTGTCACAGCCTTGTGTTTTGCACCAGCAACTTCATCTCTCTCTTGTCCTGTAATCAGATCGCATGGAACATTTGCCTTGTTCAACCTCTTTGCCACCTCCCATGCCAACAATCTCAACGGACCACAATATATGCCTGCAAAGTGGTAGAAAACTATCTGACGAATTTCTAAATGGCTATTTTACCCTCTTCTTAATGTTAACCCGTAAATTAAATGACTAAAATATTTACTACGGTAAAATAAGTATTGAGAATATACCAGAAGAACTTGATTCAAGTTGCTTCAGAGCTTGGTGTGTTTTACCACTATTTGTAGGTCCCACATGCAGAATAACCTTACGTATCTTTTTGCGAGCTAGTGGGTACCATGTATGAGGACAACTAGCATTACATGAAAATGCAATAATGAGGATTTTACCTAAAGAATTGTAAATATTCCTTGATATACATTTACAAAGAAAAAAAGCACAAAAGAGTACAAGAAGGAACAGCACAAAGGCAAAAACAAAATGAAACTGCAGAACCTCTACGAATTGAGGAGAAGAGCTTTGTCAATTTTCTTAGGAAAGTCATTCAACTAATGAAATAAATGGTTATTTAAACCCAGACTAGCAAGCATGTCTGCAACAGTATCACCTTAATGAAAAATATGGGAAATATGAAATTCGACAAACTTTAGTAAATCAAACCTGTTAAATTTTTTCTTACTTTGAAAAACAAATTTAAAATATTTATGCCCAACAAAATGGAAAATTGATTGTTTCGAACAAAATATATAGAATACAATATGTATATAGAATACAATATGATTGCATTTCCAAGCTGAAAGTAATTTAAAGCATTGTACATATTTCTTACGTCAGATCTGTAAAATCAAACTTCTTTGTACCATTGCAGCTGCTGTACTTCCTCATAATGACACCAACACTAACAAAAGCTCCAAATTTCATTTCCAAGTTCAGCCTAAACGACTCCAAATTATCTGTCAAACATTTGCATGACCGAAAAAAGATCATTAAAAAGATCTAAGCTATTAGAAATTACAAATCTCCTTGCTTATCTGATGTCAAAGGAGTTCCAATAAATTGCCTAAAGTTTTCAATAAGTGTGTCCAAAAAGAAATAATTTTCATATTAACAGAGCTATGTAACCGAATCAAGCTCACATAAGAATGAATGACTAGCTAGTATAATTATTAAATTTTCTCAGTAAACAAACAGTAGACATTACCCCAGCAGAGAAAGAGAAAGAAAAGAGCAGAGAATTATAAATTCTTAATACTAAAACCATAATAAAATAATTAGGGAGTACTCCATATTTTCCAATTGGTGTTTTCCTAAAACAAGAATGAATATCAAATAAGTGTCTTTGATCTGATGTTTTAGAGTTCCATAATACATACTGTAATCTAAACCTGTATTTTAAAAATAAGAACAATAAAATACTAGTAAAAATATTTTGAATAATTAAATTTTTTATCATTTTATTCCCTAAATAATTTTATCATCATTAATAATTTATTATAAGGAAAAAATTTTAATATAGTCAAATCATGTATTTTTAGTTTCTAAAAACTTGACAAACCAAATCAAAAAGAATATAATATGGTATATAAACCCCAATATCATTTTATATTTACAAATATTTGATCTTTCTATAATTCTACAATACATTATTCTTTAATAATAAATTTGTCATAACAATAAACCCTAAACAACGTTTTGCATTTCAAATATTAATAATTTTCTACTTTATAACTAAAAGAGATTTATCTAGAAAATGAAAAAAAAAAACTCTCGGAAAATGATAACGGACCGGCCTCAATTATTCTAAAAATAAGCCTACTATCAATCATAAATAACTTCCCTCAATCCGATTTCAATTTTGAAAAAAAAAATGAGATCGTGATCAAAATTATATAGTCAAACCTCGAAGAATGCGAGAAATTCCGAAAACATAATCCTTTCGTTGCCAAAGTTGTGAAAGTGCCATATTCTCCCTCGTTGTTATTGTTTTGCAGGTAATGAATTGAAAAAAAAAATTACAATAAAATTAAGCTAAAGAATTAAGAAAGAATAAGAAAAAAATGTTGATATTTTGGAACGACGAACATGAAGGAGAACATGCTGTGAACGAAAGGAGAACAAGTCTTTGTTGCGTAACTCATTCTCGGAGATGGTGCTGCTCACGCAGACTCCGGGCCTAAAGACGACAATCAATTGAGCGAAAATTCATTAAGAACCAGATGCTGGGAGTGGAGGCGTTGACATGAACCACGTCATAATTTTTTTTTTTTTAAACAAAGTTGTTGGGGTTGAAGGAGGGGAGTGGACACAACACACAAATGGCTATTTTCTTAACCCATTATTCTAAAAATGATTTGATTTAAAAAATAATTTTAAATTTAATTAAAAAATAATTTTAATTATTTTATCATTTAAAATTAAATAAAATTAAGTTATCTCCGTCTCTCTAATTTTATATTTTAAACACGATAAATCATATCTAAATTTGACTTTTTTTTTCTAATTTATCTTTTATGATAAATCCAATTAAACAACGTCATAATTTATGAGTTTTTGATTTTTTTATTTTATATTTATCTAAAAATTAAAATATTGAACAAAAATAATATATGTAATAAATGTTGAATATATGAAAAATAATAATATCATTTATATGTTTTTATGAGTCAATTTTTTATAAAAATAGTTCATAAAAAATGAATGAATATTGTTAAAATTTATTATCCAATGAAATCATGTCTATTATTAAAATGATTAATTTTGATAGTCGAAAAATTAGGTTCAAGAATATAAAAAACAACATATTTCAATAATAATTTTGAAAGTTTAAAATACAATTGATTTCAAGAGTTAAAATTTAAATTCGAGTGTAAAAATATAAACTAATTTCAAGTGTGAGGATTTTAATCAATTTCATGTGTGAGTATAAATTAATTTTTAAAATGATAAATATTAAATTCAAGAGTAACAATTATAATTATTTCAAGAATGTTAAATATTAAATTTGAGAACGATGATTTAATTGATTTCGATAATAACAATACAAATGTTCTATTTTGAAGATGAGATAATAAAATTTGAGGATTAGAATTATGTGTTTTTGAGAATGAGAGTACACTAACTTCGAGAGAGAAAATTTAATGAATTTCGAAAGTTTAATTAATTAATTAATTATTAGTGTGTATATATATAGATATATATTTAATATGTCTATTCTTTTCTTTTTTTTAATTGGTTTATGCAATATACAAGGAAGTAAAGCACATTTTATGGCATAATAGTTTTTTTAAGTGACGGATATTAATACATATTACACACATATTTAAATAAAATCGTTACTCTTAAAATTAATTATAACTAATTTTAATAACAACGATTCATTTCTAGATAACTATTTTTGACCAAAAAAAATATTACATATATATTTAAACAGAACTCAAAATTGATTACAACTATTTTCAGGGTGATGACTCATTTTCATATATTTATTATCAGTTTTTATATAATTCAACTAATATACAATATATATTACATGATCATTTCATTTTAAATTAGTTCTATTAGAAAAAAATACAATATAAATAATTTAAAACTCACAGTTTAGGGCTTCATACTATTCTTATTATTATTATGTCGAAAATAAGTTCGAAAATAATTTAATTGAGAAGATAGAAGTATTTTCAAGAGTGCATAAGTGAGAAAAAAAAAAGTATGAATAATGTGAAAAAGACTATTTACTTTAAATTATATAATTTGAGGATAAAATTATTTTTATTAAATTTAAAAACATATTTTTAATCAGATCATTTTTAAAATTATACATTAAAAAATAATTATTTGTATCAATTTCTCTTAAGTTTATATATTATAAATTACACTAAGAAAAGCTTAAATATGAATATTATTTTCTTCTTTTTGCCAATCTATAGGTTATATAAATATTTGATCAGCAAAATATAAAGATTAAATAACTAATTATTCTACTACCGTTAATACCATATCATCCTTAAAAAACACACCATAACATTATCAATTGAATGGTTGATATTATATAGAGGATCATGTTAAGATGCATGCAGCATTGAAATTACATTATACAAATTCATAGATTTTTTAAAAAAAAAATTAATGCAAGTGTGGTTCTCAAATTTTATTACATATTTTAAGTTGATAACATTGTACAGAATACAATAATACTTTATACAAATTTTATTTATAAAAATTAAAAATAATAATGCTATAAATTATTTAATATTTAACCTCACTTTATATTTTCCTTTAAAAAAAACTATATATAGAGAGATATAGAGATATATATAGATATTAAGATTTTATTGTAATAAAAAAAAATATTATTATTTATGCTCAGAAAAAAGTGATGTAATTAGATTAAATATATGGATTGAACAGTAATACCCAAAATATACTGGATTGAATTTGCTCCATAAAGTCTACTGGGCTTCAGCAAACTAGTAGGTCATACCATTTTAAGGGGTGCATTTGGCGACAGTGGCCCTTCTATAGACCAGTGGGCTAGAGTCCTTTCTGTGGCTTACTGTAAATCAGACTGACTTCATCCAAAAGTTCATACTAGAGGTTTTAATGCCTATCCAGATTCATACTGCAGAGACTTTATGCCCCTTTCAACCATTAAAAGACTTGGAAGCCTTGTTTATGGTCGTAGTACTTTGAATTCATGATTCATGAATGCCTATTTCAACTGTATTTAAATCACTGTTTTCGTAAGATATGATAAGGGTACGATCTGATCTGACGGTATGAAAAGGAAACTGACACACTCCAACCATTAAAGGCTAAATAACTCCCACAAAAGGCCCAGAAGAGATTTGATGAATTTATCAGCTTCCCTTGGAAAAAGTTTGGTGCAAATTGTAAATGAGATTGGGACATGAGGACACAAATTGGGTTCAGCAATAAATGCTTCCATTGATTCATGAATTAGAGGACCAGAATACTTTCAACTTTGAAGCATCAGAGGAAATTCTTCGTGATTTGATGGCCAATATGGAAGGTCATAATAAATTGGTAATATATGCGAATGAGAGAATAAGGATGAAAGAAAGAGAAAATGAGAGACCGACCACGTATGTCAAATTAAGTGAGTGACAGGCAACTAGCTTTTGTAACCCATTTATGAATTTCCAGTCATCTTATGGTTTTATGATCATATCCACAATCATAATTTTCACACTCCATTAATTACATTATTGACGAATATTTTAAACTCCATTAATTCTTCCAAAACCTTGGCTGGTTTCAAATTTTAGTGGGCTGTTACCATTGGATTAGGTTATGCAAATACAAAAAAAATGAATAATAATAATAATAAATAAATAATGTTAATTAAAAAAAAAACTCCCAACAGCAGTTTGATGGAGTTAGATTTGGGATATTAAGATCAAAAGTTCGATTCTTATCCCATAATTTTTTTTATTAAAATATTAAGAGGGTTAAATCTCGATTTTATTCGATCGTATAGTATTGTCTGTCAGTTGGGACAAGTCAGACGCCTATTAATTAAGGACTTGGGCCCTATTTCGATGATACTGTTCAAAGACAGTCGAAGACCTGGATCCCCTGGTGTTATCTCTCGAAACGTTGATTGACGATATGGAGTTTTGGGTTTTAAAAAAAAAAAAAATTAAAAAAAAAAACTTAATATAATCAAAGTAAGCATTAAGTATTCGATTAAATTTTTTTCTTCACATTTAAAATTGTGGTCCTCGCTACAAACATTCTCTTAAGTCTTGACCACTTAGTATAAGCTATAGTTATTCATCCTATGTTGGTGGGAGGAAATTAAGGTTACTATATACAGCAATGAGAAAATTGACGTCAATTAGTCCGGTATCAAACCATCATTATCAATTTATCATTAAAAAAATAAAATAATAATAATAATAATAGACTAACATGTATAGTACACAAAGAAAATAAGGATTAAACATTTAAAAATAACCATAAATAAATAAATCTATTAAAATAATGAAACTAACATGATTTGGTAAATTGGTCCAACTTGTTTTATCAATAATTACAACCTTTTTTTCCATAATGTTGATCTCAAAAGTGGGCACATTAATTGTGTGATTTTTTTTTACCTTAGGTAAATGAATACTGTCCATGCACCTAAATAATAGTTGTTGTTTTTTTAAATACTAAACACCATTAAATTAATCCTGCTAAAAAAATAAATGATCATTATAATGTTTTAAAATTATTTTAATTAAATTAAACAGTTATATAATTTTCTATTTTTTACAAAAATGAAATATTTATTTTTTAAATATGTTAAACTTCTCACTCTTAAATAAAAATATTTTAATTATTTCAATGAGTATAGAGAATCAATCGAAGAAACGTTCTTATTATATATCAAGTCAATTAATCGAGTTTTCATCTATTAATTGAAACAAACTCTTTTAATAATTGTATAACAATAATATATAAAAGGGGTGTGATAGTAATTATTTTTATAAAATATTTAATTTAAATTAAAATAAATTAAAATACTATAATTATAACATCTTATGAGATTGATTTTTGTCCTTATTTTCAAAGGGGCAATGACAGATTGCCCCCTAAGGTTTGCCTAAAAAGTCACATACCCTCCTATGGGGTATGTGGCAAAATCCAGGCCGTCGGTTATAAGAAATGAGCGGCCTGGATTTTACCACATACCCCATAGGGGGGTATGTGGCTTTTTAGGCGAACCTTAGGGGGCATATGTCATTCCCCCTATTTTCAAATAAAGGGTAAAAAGTAAAAAGTAGAAAGTACGTTTACAATTTTTTTTCTTTAATTAAAAAAAAGGTGAATAATTGAGTATGAATGTAAGACAAGTTCACAAGTCGATGTATGGAGGTCCATCATTTTAACTGTATTGTATAGAGTACGGTAAAAAATTAATCTGGATAATTCAATTGATAGTAATAAATTTGAAATTGTATGATTAGATGTAAAGTCTTGAGTTTAATTTTTTAAATATATCCATAATTTAAATAAAAGATTGTAGTGATAGGATATCTAAAAATTAATTAAGATATACGTAAACTGATTCGAATACCTCGATTTAAAAAAAAGAAGATAAAAAACAAAAAAAATAAAGTTATGGAAACATTTTATTTTGTAATAGAACATATATAAAGAAAATAATGTCCAAGTCCATAAATTTTTATGATTTATTGAATATAATTAATTTTTGGCTAGGGAGCCGGGGTGTGTAACTCAATGATAAAGGCTTGAGGTTGTGAGAGGTCTTGAGTTTGAATCATGGGTGTTGATCTAAGCTGGTTCATACATCACCTGTAAAAGTTTAGGGCAATCGAGATTTTATCCGCTTGTTTGGTACCGTCAGTCCAAATAGTTGTCGGTTTGTTTGGTAGTTTACGAACACTTTTCTGACTTAGGGTCTGGATCCCGTCCTTATGGCGTTGCTTTCAAACAATTGAGGGCTTGGATCCCACGTGACGAATCTCGAGACACAAATCCCGCGATGTTGGCTAACGAACGAAGGTTTCCCATCTCAAAATATATATATATATATATTTGTTTATTATATTTTATTTGTATAAAATAACTTCATCATCTCCATTGAAATAATTAAATAAATTAAAAATTTTAATATCCATATTTTGTATTAGGGGTATGATGGAGATTTTATTACTAAAATTAATTTTTATATAATTTTATGTGTATTAAATTTCAAATTTTTATCTTTATTATTTTATTTTTAGAATAAAATTTACTCATAAATGTGTTTTTTTTACGTATTTATAAGGGATGTAATTTAATAGATAAGAATATGTTAGATAATTATTTTTATATTAATTTTGTATTTAAATTTAAAGGATGTATTTTTTTTTATAAGAATCTAATCATGAATTTTAATCCTTCTTTATATTATAATATTAGATAATCTTTAATTCTGATATTATATTTTATTAGATGTTATGATTTAAATATTATAGGAATTAATATTTCTTATTATATAAAAAAAGTGTGTGATTCTTTGAAGTTTAATACTGTAGAAGTAATTTGATTCTTATTATTAGAGATAGAAAGAGACTTTTTTAATATAAATAAAAAAATATATTTTAAAGTAAAAATATAAAATAAAAATGGACCTAGCTGTTATTATCCAAAAGAAAACATTTGATTCAGCGGGATACCTTTGACCGCCTCGTAAATCTTAAAATAGATTTCGAGTTTTATAGTTGGATTCACCAGAAGACAAGAAGAGAAGAAGTCCGCTGGGAAACAAAAAGCAAAAGCAAAAACAAAGCAGATTAGTAAAGCAAACAAAGCAAATCTTCTTGGAATTGTTTATGGGTTTTTTTGACCATTAATTTTGTAGAAGATAGATTTACCGGTCCAAGATTGGTTTAATGGTTTTGATTGTTGCTGATGACATAATATAGTGGCTTTATGATAATAATAATCCAATAATAATATTTCTGAACATGGCTTTGGAATTAGATGTAATTATGGTTGGTAATCAAGTAAGATTCATTCAGCAAATTTTTTTAAACTGTAGAGAGCACGATTATCAAAGCATCATTCAAAAATTTTTGGTGGGTAATTCTATTATTTATTTATATATAGTCCACCAAAATCTATATTTATTTATTTTTATATTTACTGTGGAGGTAACTGAAATGCTGGACAATAAATCTTTGATCTCTGGCCCCGTATTGTGTGATGAAAATGACCTATAAACATGAACAAAATATTGCTATATTGAGAGATATTTTGCTTTTAATCATCTTAAAATCGATTTCAAATATATATTGCTTCTGTTTTTATTTATACTATAATTTACTTTTAAAACGCATTATTTTAATATTGTACCATGCTAGCATAATAATTATTTGACCTAAATCTTAAATTATTATTAAATTGTATCTAACAATATATACAAGCCACATGAATGATGAATGTTCTTCTTCTTCCCACCCACAAAATTCATATTTGTCCAGACTCTAATAATAATATTGAGGAACAAAATGGGATTTTGTTTGCATTTGGTTGGCATGTAATGAAAACAATAATGAACCCACCATTTATATCTTACCTATATAATATTGTTTTTGTTTTGGTCCACTGAAATCATTTAATATTAAAGTTGTGAATCCCCAGCCCTAAATTTACACAAAATCCAAACCCTACCTTTGCCATGTGATGATGAAAATCAAATTATATCAAACTTATAAGATTCATATAGAAAACTCATGAATTTTACAACATGTAAACGGAAATCATATATAAGGGGGAATACGACACATAAATTTATTTAGGAAATCGTATATCAGGGGGAATAGGACACATAAATTTATTTATTTATTTATTATTATCCTCTCTCTCTCTCTATTTGAGTTTTGAATGAAAGAGATTGCCGGTCATACAATTGGAAGATGTGTAGGGTATCTCCTAATTGTTCATAGTCAACACACACAAATAAAGATGAAGGTTTATTTGGTTTTGTTTACCTTTAATTTAAGTTGAGTGAAAAGACCTTGAGAATCAAAACATACATGATATCTTTGTTGAATCTATAAGTATAGTGTTCCCTTTAGATTCCCTCTTTGATCGATTGCTAGAGTTCCTTAGAAAATGGATGACTAGTAGAAGTTACTGTCTCTATGTCCTATCCTTTTAATAACTAAATAAACCTTTTGGATTCGAGAAAAATAATTTTTGAAATTTTATTAATAAACAATATATTTTTTAACTTACAAATAGTAATTGTCAATAGAATTTTAGATGGTTAGTAAACATTAAATAAAGTGGTTATTTTTTAAATAAATTATCTATCTTCGAAGTTGGATAACGGGATAATACCTATTTTTCATATAGATAAAATTTTATATTAATCTAACCTCTTCAACCACACCCATTAATGAAGAAAAGAACATCCAACCCCTTTATTTATTTATTCTCCCTAAAATAGTGTATGAAGTAATGCGCATTTAAACTTGTATCTTCTCATCATGTGCTCATTGAACATAAAGCAATATTGGTTTCATTTCTTCACCCCATTTGTCTGTGAAATATATAGATGCATCAAATGTTTCAAAGAATAGAAAAAAGAGAGTATATCTAATTGTAGGGTCACTTTATTTTTCCTCTTTAGATACCGATTACCAATCATGGCCCCATTCCTCTTTAGTTTCTTTGCTACAAGTCTTCATTTTACAAGTTTCTTTGTATTATTCAATGATCACTTTTTTTAATTTTTAATTTTAAAAAATAAATAAAATAATCTCTTTATTGCTTCAAATGATTCCATGGAGACCCACATTAGAATAAGTAAAATAAAAACTTATGTCGTAGTTTTTCTAAAATTCATACAAAAAGAAAAAGCAAACACATAGCCACTATCGTTTTTCACGAGGGCATTGATTAATTTTATGCTGATTAGATAACCTTGATTTGATCAAATGGAAGTCCACTCATTGTGCAGGTTTTAGAAGATTAGAAACAATTATAAGCTATACTGCTATTCTAAGTGGCATTTAGCAACTTGAGTATATAATGCTTATAACATATACTTCAATTTCATGGCCTAAATGAAAAGTCTAGTGGCCATATCCAATTTATCAACTTGAAATTTCTTATAATCATATTAAGATTTATCAACCTGTTTTTTTAACTCAGGCCAGGTTCAAGTACTAAACATTTTATATTATTTATAAGATTTTAATGGTCAAATCAACTAATATTTATAGTAAGTAGTAATATAGTGTTCAATTAAATTTGTATTTTAAGATGAAATTTTAATAGGAGAAAAGGAAGCAAGACAACATAAAATGGACACATGGGCCTTATAATTTGGGTAATAGGACAGCAAGGACAACTTTAAAAAAAATCCCTCATCATCTAATTGGGACCATACCCAACAATAATAGGTGATTAATTAAGGCAGTGAGGAAGCTAGATGCAATCAAAATTGGGTTAGTGGCTTTTGAAGCTGTAAAGGATTTCCCTTTGAATTTGTGGGTGTTGTGTGCTTGGATTTTATGCCCCTCAACTTGGAATGTTTCCGCGGTCAGTTCAATAAACTACTTGTCCTCAAGTCATATAAAACTTGTCCATAATCAAAGAGTTAAGCCTTCACAATGATTAGGATTGACAACAGGACAAGAAAAAAAAAATGAGACAGTTTCTAAAATGGCTGCAAAATAGAGACTAGTGACCGGTCAATCAATATTTCAAACTTAGGAGCCAGTATAGGCGGCGGGGGCACAGAATTTGAAGCAAGAATTTGAGGGCATTTACTATTTGTCCCCCCAAAGGGCCAAAACAAAACCTTTTCGTCATTGAATTAAGGACATTTGCCCTGGGAAAGAGGCACCTTAGGCCAAGGGCTAAGACGTAGAAACCAGTCTGACCAGTCCCATAAATAGCAATGTAATACCTCTACATTATTATTTTAAGAGCATATCAAAGTTGTAAAAGAGAGACAGAGAAAGAAAAGAGCACCAACACCCAAAATTTTGGACAACTGCCTTAGTTTCGATGGACACAGAGCCTGAATTGACGATTGAGCCATAAGAATCATCCAATTGCTTAACAGGATCGCGTGACTTCCCTGTATTCCTTGGCACTTTGCCTTCAAACTTAGACGTTGCTCCATATTATCAAAAAAATAAAGCAAATAAAATATAATTAAATCAAAATATCATTATAATGAAGTTCCTGATAAGACACAATTACATTTCCCGATATATATATATATATTGTTAAAGAATTTTACTGAGGTCTAATCCAGTAGTTCAAGTCCATTTTTACGTCATTGTCCAAGCCAATCACATACACGTATCCAGTAGACTTTCTTATACGACGTCGTTATGAGAAGATGATCAAGCCAACAGACCGAGACAATCAGTCAGGGACTTTTTTTCGAAGACATTTACTGTTAACTTGCATTCGGGTCGAAACCTTTCCACGACATATACCCTCGGCGTCAGGGAGTCGGATCAACGATCTACTACGCAACAGTACAGATATGCGGACACTCAGGGTATACTAGTCCCCACCCCTCCACCTTATGGCGACACCAAGGTTACACCCTGCAGCATGAAGATCTTCCGAGAGTCAGGGGATTTCGCTCTCGGGGGAGTTGGAAACTCTACTCGGAGGTACGAACATTCGGGGGCTCGGGGATGATGTGGCAAGGAACAGTATCACAATTGCCCACGCCCTCTAACTTTGCAACAGGTCACCCTGAGCATGTCAGCCATGTAGCAACACATGTCCTTGGGACCGCCACCTGGCCACTCTAGCCTGTCAGCTCACCATCTCTTCTATATTATCACCATCCCTTTTCCACCAAAGAACTATGTATGACTTGATCCCCCCACCAGTGAAGAAGAAGAGAGAGACGAAAGAAAGGAGAAGGGAGCACCAGAAGAGCCAGAAGAGAGGAAATGAGAGAAGAGGGAAGGAAGAGGGTACGTAGACAGCTTGGGTCTTTCTCAAGTCTAATCATAAATATACCCAAAATCGATCAACCACCACACCAACACAGTCTAGGACATTTTTAATGTGTCTTGCGACCTCAAGTTCAAGGACAAGAAAAAGAAAAAAAACTTGTTAATGTAAAAAAATCATTGTGATATATATACACTGTTTTATGGGATTAGAAGCAACTAATGCTAAGGCCTAGTTCTAAAAACTAAAAAAATGGTAAGGCTTGCTCGAATAATATTTTTGTTACGGATATGTATTTTATATGATATAAAAAGTATAATTTTAATGGGATATAAAAAACTATAAAAATTTTTGAGCTCCTTATTTCTTTCAATTTGATTTTTGAGAGTAAGTTCATATGGATTAGTACTAAATTTAAACAACAATGTCAAGTATGAAATCAAACTCACCATCACCATGCCTAAGTATGTAACCAAAACAAGTGTGATTTCATGATGATTTTTACAAACAAATTGATTTAAAAATAATTGTTGAACATGATCAAATTATTATCTGCCTAAACATCACATAAACAATTAAAAACATAAATTTAATGGGTTTATAAATCCCTTTGACTCCTCTTTTTTTCTTGCAAGTGAATTTTGAAATGGAGTTAGTTGTATTAAGAATAAATTTATATCAATTTTAATATTTGGATGAGAATTCCTTTGTCACATTACGCAATACAATCTCCAACCATTCTTTGTCAAAGAAAAGAATAAACTAAAAAATTAAAAATTTGAAAAAAGAGAGAAAGAAAATATGGTACTACAAGACATATATTAACATACCCTTTTTATCTTTTTCCTTCTTTTAACTGCTTTTACTTTGATGGAAGACCAGAAACGGGAATGAATTGGCACAGCTACACAACCTGAGCTTACTAAATTTCACCCTCTACCACTTTCCTGACCGTGGACAACTCACAACCATGTAGTTTAATCTTCAACAGTACATCTAAACGACAATGCCTATTGCATATTTATGGTGTGTGTGTGTGTATATATATATATATATAATTATATATAAAAGAGAAGTCCCGTAAGACCGAGTCTATGTCTCTCTGCACTTTATTCTGTTCAACTGCGATATTTTGCTGTTTACTAAGAACGAGGCTTATGCTTTGATTTGCTTTGCTCTTTGTTCCAACAAAGAGCAAAGAGAAAAGAGAGAGAAACTAGAGGCAAGCGTATAAGCTCTCTCTCTTAAAAACTTTCTCTTTTGTCACACTCTCTCTCTTTCCCTGTGTGTCTGCCGCATTGTCTTGTTCTACTTCAAGAATCTTTCTTCTCATTTTCACGTATTCAAATCTCCGTCTTTCTTTCTCTTTCAAGCGTCTTTGTACTCATATTTTCTTTGTTGTTAACTCTACAATCTCATATACAAAATCACTAAAAGAGCAAAAACAAGAGATATCCCGCCTGTTGTTTCCTCTCTTTGTTCGAGTTTCTGGAGCTTATTTTGTTATTGTGGTGCTTTTCAGAGATATTGAGATTGTTTTTACAGTGAAAATATTAGAATCTTGGGGAATGAGAATCCCCTTGAATATATGATATTCTTGCTGATTCTAAGCAAAGTGGGAATTGGGAAACGGTGAGAAGGAGGGAGAGCCGTATGTGAAGTAGAAGTGAAAAAATGAGAGATGGGAACTCTAAGAAAAGCAAGGTTTCTATGATCTCTTTCATTTTCTTTTACATTGAAATGGCCAAAGGAGATGTCTCCTGTTTTTGGTTGTGAAATTTTTGTAGCAACTGTTAAGGTTGTTTACTTTTGCTTTTTGTTTCTCATATTTGGTGAAGCTCTCATGGTCGAAGAAAATGGTCAGAAAGTGGTTCAATATCAAAAGCAAAACTGAGGAATTTCAGACGGATGATCCTGTTTGCGGAGGTGTCTATTCCTTTCTTCCTTGGTTTTTCAGATGATGATTCAATTTGGGAATTTGGTTGGTTGCTGGGAGATGTACCGACTCTTGAACTTGATATTTCAAGCTGTTTGATTTTCCATAAATTCAATTATTTGTTTAAATAATTTAGATGATCGATATATGCTGTGTTAAGCAGATGTTTGTGGTCCTGGAATCATCAAAGATTCAACATTTTACTTTCTTTTCTTTTCCCACAGTTTCTTAGCAACCAAACAAAGCATCAGTGTGTATTACCTCTGTTTCTCATTCGTTGGTCCAGAACGTACTATGCCTCCTTCTTTTGCTTTTCCTTTCCTTCTTTCCTTTAACGTCTTGTCTTGTGAAGAACTAATTCAATACGTAGATATCATTCTTCTCTTCTTCTTTCTACTGAGTTTCTTCATATATATCTTAATGACTTTGGGTTTGTGATTAGTACTGATGCATTAACATTAATTTCTCCAGGAGGCGAGCAAGTGGAGTACAGAACTAGCTTCTCAGAGAGGGAGCCTTGTACAATCAAAAAAAGTAAAACTGGTACAGTATTGTAAGATGACCACCATTTTTATGAGCCACAACATTCCGAAACTAACTATGATTCGGCAATTTCCGTGAGAAAATGTCTCAGGGACTTTATATTTTTTACCGTTGAAATGTCGTTGTTTCTAATTTTTTCCTCACTTCGAGCAGAAAAATTTAGCAAAAATGCGGAGCCATTTCGGCGGGGGAGAATGAATCTTGACCACCCTCGAATTATAGATGTGCAGAACTATAGGTATCTTGTTTAGAAATTAAAATTCTATTTATCTCAAAAATATTGCTTTGGCTATCATAGGCATGTGTCTGTCATGCATAAATACTAATTGCATTTCATTTTCAATTTTGGGGCAGTGTTTTTGTTGCTACATGGAATGTAGCAGGAAGGTCACCACCAAGCAATTTGAGTCTTGAAGATTGGCTACATGCCTCACCGCCTGCTGACATTTACGTCCTTGGGTATGATTTGGCCTTATTTTCGTTTGCATCGTTTCCTGTCATACTCTGCAAATATCCACTACTCATAAGAGCATTTCTGTTCCATGTTTATTTCAGATTTCAAGAGATAGTTCCTCTAAATGCTGGTAATGTTCTTGGGGCAGAAGACAATGGGCCTGCCAAAAAATGGCTGGCTCTCATTCGAAAGACTCTTAATAATCTTCCTGGAACTAGTGGTAGTAGTGCTTGCTATACACCATCTCCCATTCCTGAGCCAATAGTAGAAATGGATGCAGATTTTGAGGGATCAGTTCGGCGAAAGAACTCATCTTTCTTCCATCGTCGGTCATTTCAGACAACTCATAGCTGGAAAATGGACAATGACCCTTCCATTCCACAACCAAGACTTGATCGAAGATTTAGTGTCTGTGATAGGGTGATGTTTGGTCACAGGCAAAGTGATTATGATGCCAATTTTAGATGGGGTAACAGGCCTAGTGATTACTCTAGACCTAGTGATTACTCGAGGCCTAGTGATTACTCAAGATGGGGTTCGTCTGATGACGATAACGGGCCAGGGGATTCACCGAGTACCGTGTTGTACTCATCAATGTCCTATGGTGGATCTAC
This sequence comes from Trichilia minutiflora, assembly GCA_035590515.1. NCBI lineage: Eukaryota > Viridiplantae > Streptophyta > Magnoliopsida > Sapindales > Meliaceae > Trichilia > Trichilia minutiflora. Next base: position 6,262,806 of record JAVXUL010000010.1, on the reverse strand, counting down.
ATCCATGGACCATGGTTGTAGGATGCCAGGGAATTCAAGGTACTGCCTAGTTGCCAGTAAGCAAATGGTTGGCATATTTCTCACAATATGGGTGAGGAGTGAATTGAGAGAGCATGTTAAAAACATGAAAGTTTCTTGTGTTGGCAGAGGTCTGATGGGTTACCTAGGAAATAAGGTATTTCTTCAGTAAATCATGACAGTACCTTTGATTTCATTTGTTTTTCCATAAGTTCTAGTTCAATTTCCTCGCCTTACATAATTAGAAATGCTTAAAATTAACTGCCTGCTTGGTTTGGCAGGGTTCTATTGCTGTTAGCATGTTATTGCACCAAACAAACTTTTGCTTTATCTGCAGTCACTTAACCTCCGGACAGAAGGAGGGTGATCAGCTAAGAAGGAATGCTGATGTAATGGAGATCCTAAGAAAGACAAGGTTTCCCCGAGTTAATAGGGTGGGTGATGAAAAGTCCCCGGAGACAATCCTTCAGCATGAGTATGTTCCATTTTCAGCAACCATGAATAAGCATTTAGTCATATAATTTTAACGAACTAAAAATAAAACAAAGAGTATAGCTTTAAGCAATTAGGGAATCCGTGAATGGCATGGTAATGGAATTGCCTCATTTCCCATGGACATCAGTTGATTTATACAAATGATTCTGGACTTGAAAAGATAATTCTCTATTTAAATCTTGTAAATAAATCTGTTTAGATCCTATTTCAAACCTATGAATGTATATTTTTTTTACAGTCGAGTAATTTGGCTTGGGGACTTGAATTATCGTATCGCCCTCCCCTACCGAGCTGCCAAGGCATTGGTTGAGATGCAAAACTGGAGGGTGATGCTAGAAAATGACCAGGTATGTTTAGAATCCTGTCACTGAACTCTGTCCATGTCCTATCTTTTCTTCAGATTACTGCTTCATCACTTAGTTTACTAATTGATGGTTTTCTTACAGTTACGGATAGAGCAGAGGCAAGGTCGTGTTTTTGTGGGATGGAATGAGGGAAAGATTTATTTCCCACCAACATACAAGTATTCAACTAATTCAGACAGATATGCAGGGGATGATATGCACCCGAAGGAGAAACGCAGGACACCTGCTTGGTTAGAACTCGTCTCTTACCAAATGCATGAGAACTTACTGGCCAGCATTACTTACAAACAGGACATAACCATTAACTGATGAAATATAGTGATGAAAGATTCAACATGTGTAGTAGTAGGCCCATGTGTGGGCATATTTATAAATGTTTGCTTGATACAATACTAACGTAACTAATTTTTGTCTATTTTAAGGTGTGATCGAATTTTGTGGTATGGAGAAGGTCTTCAGCAATTATCTTATGTACGTGGGGAGTCAAGATTCTCTGATCATAGACCAGTTTATGGTATATTTTGGGCTGAGGTTGAGTCAAGTCATAACCGGTTGAAGAAGAGCATGAGTTACACTAGTTCCAGAGTTGAGGTGGAGGAGCTTTTACCATACCCACATGGCTATACTGAACTAAACTTTTTCTGAAGGCCGAGAAGACAGTTATATCCCACATTAAGGTATGCTTTCTTTCTCCCTTCCACACAGAATAAGGAGATTAGACAATTATGCCTGCAATGCTCTGCTTGCACTTTAAGCTATCCCGTGAAGAACTAATTCAAATATCCATTCTAACTTGAAATTACTTGTGCTTTTTGATTCTGACCAGGCTGTAAATATCTTTGAAAGAAATTGCAATGTCTTTCTGCGTATCGAGTATAGCTAGCATCCTCAATCAATCAGGTGAAGGCCCATTAAGCTTTTTGTTTACTTTGTTTGATTTACCAGCTTCTTTGTAGTGGGTGGCTGCAAGTATACATAAGGGGTGCCATGAAGGTCCTTAGTCCTACTGGTCCTCAGGTTGAGTACTTTATATTTTATATATCTTGGCATGGAAGAGCCACCCCACTCCATTTTTTAAAACAACTATATCATGTCTCTTTAGTTATTTAGCACATGGATTATGCGAGTCTATATCAAAACACTGCCTAAGACTGGATATGTATTCAGGCATTGTAAAAAAGATTTTCATATTTACATTCTCTTTTCCCTTTGTAATCTTGAGAAGATTTTCTGCTTACTTTCATACTCATGTAGAATTTGGTCCCCATTTGCAGGCAGGAATCACTTCAATGAAGTTCATCCTAGAAGGGTAATGGAGACAATTCACTGCCCACTAGCCAAAAATGGTTGGTCAGCCAGCCTCCTTTTTTAACTGTTCTTTCGTTTGCCAGGATTTGTTTCTTTGCCTAATCTTATCCTTACATTTCTTTGATCAGGTGTAAATTTTGTAATTTGACTGGACGACTAACTGGCTAGATAACCAACTTGGTTTACTTTTGATCATCATATATTGTTAGTAGATTAACCAACACCTAACGTCATGGCAGTCAAAAGTTTTTCGTACTAGTTTTTGCAGTCTCGCACAATGAATAGGTACTTCATTTTTAAAACTTAGTGGTTTTCTTTAAACTTAAGTTAATGATAACTTGCCCATCTTATAATGACGAAGGTTTTTTTTGTTACGCAGGATGAACTCACACTTCAGAAGCCAAGTGGGTAGACGAGGATTCTTTTGTTCACGATTCTTTTGTTAGTTTAGGACATATATTTTATGACTGAAAGAAGATTAAAGTAGGTCAATTTAATCATTCTTGTACTTTTTCTTTTAAAGGCAAAGTGAAGAAGTAAAGATTCCATTGATACTCAATTACCAAAGTGATAGCAAAAAATTATAAAAAATATTGCTGTTTATGATTGAAATCAAAATGCCTCTTGCCCTCTTTGTCTCTGTTGCTGCTAATGATTTTACTGAAAAATGTTGGTTTTCTTGATATTTTCACATTTTAACTGCCATATGCTTTTCCTTTTCCTGTGGTCTGAATAACAAACTGGAAAAGCTAAAGACAGAATTTACAGATTTTGCAGGCAAATTGGAAGCCACGATTTAGAGGCTCGTCTCTCGGAGAGAGTATTGTTGTATATTCACATTTGTCTTTTGCTGTTGCACTAGATTATTAGTTGTTTCTTTCTTTATGGACCACAATGAAAACAGTGAAAGCAGAGGTAGTGTGGCAGAAATAAAGAAAGAAAAAACATGAGTGAAAATGGAATTGATTTATACGTTTCAAAAGCTATAATTGGTAAGGGATATTTGCACGTTTATCGGTGCATGAACAGTGACACTTTCTCTCGCATGCATAATAAACTTGCACGGGAACAAAGAAAGCATGATTTTCTTGGTTCTGAAACTCTATTCATTAATGTTTTTGTTGGGGTGGGTTAAACATGATGAGAAGTGAGAACAAAACATGGCATCGCAGATTGGCATAAGAACAGGTCATAAATCCTTTTTCCACTACCTTTATCTTAATCTATGATGATGCCAAAGTTACTCTTTCTCTCTCACACACAGACAAATTCACTGAACAAGTAAAATTAAAGTATCCAGATAAACAAGCATGTTGAATGCGATTAAATATGGCCATTATCCTATTATTTCAAGTTTGAAGCCTATGGGACCAAGTGGGCTAGATATTCTTCGCCGCTTTAGCCAAAGCGTGGTGCTTCTTTTAATTTTCTTCTTAACTGTCGAGTAAGAAAAAGACAAACTATGGATTATTGCAACTCCATATAATTGTAACTACTAGCCACAATCTGCAATAGTGGAGAAGAAAGCAGGTAAAAAAAGAAAAAAAAATTAAAACAACGATAAAAATGACATTTTTAAAGCGTTTTTCCTTCGGGCTTAAAATAGGCTTCTTAGATCAAACGTTCCTGGGAAAACCGGCTGACCCTTGCTTATGCTGCAGCAGCTTTAGATTAACCAGTTAACACAGACATCTTCGTCTATATAGGTTCAACATTAAAAGACATTTTTAAAGCACTTCTTGTTCATTAAATTTGGATACTGATACTCAAAATCAGTAGCAGAACCAGGAGCTTCAAACATGTATAACAAGGAAATTGTTACCCCCAAACCAAAATCAAACAGAAAAAAGGCTTTTAACAAAAATCCAAAGCACTAGTTCCAAGCAGAGGTGAATACTCAGTCACTCTGGATTGTGTGATATCTATTATTTTAGCTTCTGCTACAAGCATCAAATTATACCAAACAAATATATTTTAACCACACTAGAGATTTGTTGCCATTTTCTCCAATCAATAATAGAGTAGAACAGAAAACGTTTTTGGATTCCACGAAGATCAGATGCGTCTCAACTAATATAGAAGACATAACTTGTTAAATTCATTAGTGTAAAAATGGCAAAACCAATTTGTCCTCTTCCATATTTTAATTCAAGTTCAACAGACATACACTATCCTGTTTCTACGTGCCTTTGTTATTGGTCCCCGCTTGCAGGCGGGAATGGCTTCAAAAGAATTAAAATCCAGATGAGAGATTTAGATTTGAGACTAGCTGCTGCGCACCAATCGAAAAAGTTTGGTCCTGTTCTGTGCTTTTTCTTGGTTCTGCTGTTTTATTTATAGACAATGTCATTTTCTTTGACCTTGATCTGTTATATCATGACTAATATCATCTTCTAATCTTCACACTGCGTCCCTTACACAGTATTTATTCAAAAAAACAGCACTCCTGATTCACAGGTGGAAAAAATTCTTGTCCTCTGTTTGTTTCTTGCAACTCAATGATAGATTATTCGTTACTCATATATATATATTTTCAAAAATTCCATAAATGTAAACCAAATCACTGCCCAAAATTCAGTGTGAGCAGAATTTGAATTCCAAATCTCATATACCACTGCTTTTTTTCAATTGAACTAATTAGCATTCACAACTTTAGGTGGGTAATTTGTCATTGTTATTTTTTTATTTTTGTGTTACACAAAAAACAAATTGTAATGTCAATTTATCAAGAAACGTGGCAAGTCTTATCATTCCGAATTCTTCTCAAGATTTCATTAAAATAAGCGGTTGATTGTTTGTTGGTAGGTACTCGGTACATAAGGCAGGGGAGTTCATAATAGAGACATGATCTGTTTTTTACGGCTACTGCTTTACTGCTTAAAGTAGCAGCTTGGCTAGTTCTTTTCCAGTGAGGACCTCAGGTGAATAACAAAATTGAAAGAGCAGAGGATTACCCATATGACAGTTACCGTGGAAAGTTACGAGCTTTAGAATATTTGCCTTCATATTAGCTGTTTTTTTAACTGTGAAGAACTAACAAACCAAAGAAACCAAATCATTCATAACAACAAACGTGAACAAATGTATAATCACATATCTCATTTTTGATTCGGATCCTGTATTGCTCAGATGTTATCGAGCTGAAGTTTGCTTTCCTGCCCATCCATACTAAAGCTGCCTACATCAGTCCCTAGCCTTTTGTTAGTGGGAAATGAAAGTAACATTGCCTAGATAAATGGTGAAAAAGGCCATGTCTTGCGCTTTTTATTTCTGCAATGTAGACCGACTAAGGGTGTGGTCTTATTCTCTGCTTTCTAACTTGTCTACAAGTAAAAGACAGTGCCTTGGCCCTTTTCACAGTTTCTCTTTCCTGTAGTTTCTTCACAAACAAAAGGCATAGCTATACATTATGTAACTAATAAGAAGGTCCTGTTGCAACACATTAACCTTTATGGTGGTCAGTAAACAAATATGTTTACAGATCATACTTACCATAGGATGAACATAGGATCATGGCTATAATCACAGACAAGATTAGGATCATTCTGAATCATTATAGACTAATAATCTTAAATTAAGTTTTAGAACCTGTCAAATATTCCCATTGCAAACAACACAAAAATGGCAACTTTTCAAAGTTCTAATCTATTTTCATTCTGCCTTGCTTTTTGAATCATATTCACGATTGACTAACAAAATTAAGGCTGTTAACAAACGAGTGCAGGCCATATTTTTTTGGCTTCACACATCATAGACTAAAACATAAATCTAAATAGTTGCAACAATGAAAAATTGAAGAAAATCTATTCTGAAACCAATCAGACACCTGAACTCTACATAACAAATCAACATGTCAACTGTGAAAAAATCCAGTGTGACATGGTCATCCTTGCAGAAGAGGAAAGCTGAATGCAAAAACCTAGCAGCTCTGATTTGATCAGTTAGCAAATGAAATCTGTCGACTACTTTAATCTTTTAGCAAGAAACCCTTGTCTGTTTTTTGTTGAGATCATTCCAGCAATTGCCATTTTAGTTGGTTCTTTAGAAACTTCTTTATCAAATCCATCCAAAGCAATCTGATCATCTCGGCAGTCAGGAGAGCAAAATGCAAGTAGGTAACTGTGACATCATAATTTTTATGATCAGTGCCAGCTAAACAAAATATATAATAATCACAGTCTAAATTGCAACAATATAAGAGCATTATTATCCAAGCGTCAATCACAAATCAGAGAAGAAATGGTTCTTTCTGCACAAACATTCTACTTATCACTCTAACTTGTTGCTTCTGATATATTTTGTGTCTAAAGTTTGGAAAACATAGCAGTAGAAAGTAGCATTGTCATTTCAGGAGTATTATTAGAGCATAAACTAGCTCTGTGCCTTTTTGAAAAAGATATAAGAACACTAGATATTTGTGCTGTTTTGAAAATATATGACTGAGAAAGACAATTTTTTCTGTTTTACCAAAAATACTTCGGCAATTTAAAATACACTTTCAAGTGTGTTCTCGCATATTTGAAATTCAGTTCTTGTTTCTCACTTTCCAAGTGTTATGAAAAATTATCCATTTTTTGCTAAATTAAGGAAATTAATATAGAATAATTCAAAACTCTCTGGTTCCGGAAAGTTTGTAGGACATGGAAAAGGAAGTTACAGTTTGTAACTCCTTAATTTATTCCATCCATCATATCAGTTGGGTATATATCGTAACAATAGCCTCTATTAAGGTAATGATCACAAGAACTGAAATTTCATCATAATTTATTTAATTCCCGTACACAGACTAAAAAAACTAAATACGACAAAACAAATCAGAAAAGATACAAAATCGATATAAGGTAAAGAAGAATAAAGAACAGAACGCTTACCCATACATGTAAACGTCTGCAGTCTCCTCCAACTTCTTCTTGCACAAAAAGCATGCCTTAAGAAACCCACAAAACCCATCATCAACTTGCTTCTTGTTGTACTGGAAATCATCAGTCAAAGGTATCCCTAGCGTCCATGAAACACGGCAAGGAGGCTGCCGCTGCTGCTCCTTACGTGGCTTCACATTGTTGACCAAAGCCGAACGCTTCTTGTTCTCTAAAAAACCCCCCGGCGAATCAATTGGCCGAATCTGGTTGAACACACTCAACTCCCCCTGGCTTGAAGACCTAACGGATCGACGCCTTGCAGACATTAGAGTTCCTATTTTTTTTGTCAAGGTTTCTCGAAAGACTAAATGTGGGATCTCTGTGCGTTTCTTGAGAAAACGGAATTTAGGTTTTTGGCCTTATCAAAGAATGAATTGGGTTTCTTATGATTCTTGAAAAGTTTAAAAAGAAGAGAGGGAAATGTATTATAGGGTTTCTATTAGTGATCAGAGTTGATGTAGTTAGGGTTTGATTCGAAGTAGAGTTCGTTAAGATACGGATCTGAGTTACGCGCCTTTTACGGCTCCGTTTTATGCGTTTTCCTTCTGAGATACACTTTTTTACTTCAGTTAGGATACTGTGGAACCCACTTTGGGAGTTAATTAAGCATAGAATAGCTTTCGGATTTGATACGGTGGAACCCACCTTCGGAATTTATTAAGCATACAATAGCTTTGGGATAATAACATACGGGTCCTATACATTTATGTTATTCATGTATATATATAATGTAATTAATATATAACATATAGATCCTTAATACATTTTTCATAGACGTTGAAATTACTTAATTACTCTAATAATAAAAATATTTTGATTATCAAAATATTTCAATATTGAAATAGATATCAATCATTTGAATAAAATTTACTACTTATTAGTTTGTAGTTAGGGGTGTATTTGTCAATAAATGAGAAAACTATTCTTACTAAAGAAATTATTAAAAAATAGTTTCTTCATATTCAAATTATTTTATTGCAATTAGAGTGTATCAAAAAATATTTTTATAGCTATTATTTTAAAACGATTTTTCTTATTAAATTTAAATTTATTTTAAATGCAACTTGTTGATTTGAGAAGTCTTAATAAATTTGAATTGTAATTTGACTCCAATTATTGGGTTTTGGGTGCTATTTTAATCATATTTAAAAGAAAATTTCTTTATATTATAAAAGACAAGTTTGAAATCATTAATCATACGCAAATTGAAGAAACAGAATTAAAAAAAAAAAACATCAATGGAAACAAAATCATGGCTTAAATTGGGGTTTCTATCAACTATCAAGCACAACAAAAATCTTCATTCAATGTGATGACGATTTAAAAATTTATGATAAATTTTTAAGTTTTAATTATATAAACAAGTATAAAATTTATAAAAACTTAAGATATTCTTAATAATAATATGTAAAAATAATAATTTAAAATTTAATAATATAAAGATTTTTTATTATTAACTTTTTTGTCTTAAGGGATAAATGTTTTAAGAAATTAATAATATAATTTCTTTAAAAATAAGCATAAAAAGAAATTTAGATTGATTACAACTAAAACTTAAATTTGAAATAATTTTAATTTTTAGTATAATAACAACTAGTCAAAAGATTGAAATAAATTTAATATTTTTTTACTAAGTTATCAACAAAAATTACACTATAAATTTGTTTAATGTTATTAAGTACAAGCCACATTTAATATATAAATATTTGAGAATAAAAAATTTATAAAATTGTTTTAGTTTTATTGAAAAATAAAGATAATTAAACTGAAAAAGAACAAAATTAAAAAGTAAGAGAAGAAATAAATGTGTAAAATGAAAAAAAATAATGGTTCTATTACAAATAAGTATAAGAGGATTGTCCAAAATGTGAAAAAAAATGGAGACAAGTAATAATAATACTAAAATAAATATTATTACTAACAAATTTTTTTGAAAAAATTATTGCATTGATTTAATATTCATAAATTATTTTCTTTTTGTAGCCTTTTTTTCTGAGGAATGCATATTTTTTATTGGGGGCTAAACTGTAATATTTTTCAGTTATTGGTTGGAATTCAAAATAACACTCTTTTGTTGGGTTATGGATTTTTTTTTAATGATAGTGGAGTCTGTATCTATTGGATAATTTGTTGGAATGGAGAAAATATTTCATATTTACTCTCTATAATTTTTAAAAAATGATATTTATTCTCTTATTAAAATATTTATGACAAAGACAATCGTCCGTTATAATTTTTTTTTGGCCCATGTGACAAATATCCCTTTTGGTTAAAGCTTTGTGTTTTTTCGTTAGTCTCCCGTTATTTAGTTTAGTACGACGATATAATTACATCATTTTGGCTTTGGGCTTTGAATTTGATCATCATCATTGACAATTATAATAAACGTAAAAGCAGATGACTTCATCTCGAATCTTAATATATATTTTACCACAAATTTCTCTCGGACAAAATAAAATCTCCAAACTTCCTTTGGCTAAACACAATCCCCAAATCTCTCTTCAATGTCGAAGCTTTTGGTAATCGTTTTGGCTCGTCAACAACGACAAGCGCTAAGAAAAAGACTGAATCGCAATGAACAATGAGGAAAAAAGGCCGATATAGCGCTGTTTTGTTGACATTCTGGTGATTTCCAGTGGCATTTAAACGCGGTGATGGTTGAAAATAGAAGGATAGAAATTTTTGATTGACAACGGCAGTTGCTGGATCAACGATGGATAGTGATGACGGGAAGGGTTAGGAATTTATATTTTTTGAGTGTTTATAGTATGATAATAAATGGGTGAAAAACTTTTGTTTTTGTCATTAATCTAAACTTTTAACTCTGCTTTTGTTGCGTATAAAAGATTCTACAACTTATTTTTATTTCTTTAATTCTTTTTATTTAGTATCTGCTAAACATTTCTGAGAAATGGTAGGCTGGAAAATGGAGGAATTTCTTCATTTTTTGGTGTGGTTGTTGGAAAATGGGGAATTTGATTAAAAAAACTCTTTACTTGTTTGCTAGGAAATGGAGAAATAGAAAATGTTGCTGGGAAATGGGGAATTGTTAATGGTAAAATATGTAAGTTCTTCTTGGCTTTCTTCTTTAATATAATATGTTAGATGCGCAAAATGGGACGACTACTCTGTTAGTCAAACAACACCTAAATTGACGTTGAGCACCATATAACAAAGGTTGATTGATTCTCTATCCCAAGAACCTGCAAACACAGAAAAACTCAAAGTAATATCAGTTTTTTATTATAAAAACTTTAATATTTAAATCAGCAGATATTAAGATGATAGCAAGCAAGGGGAAAAAACACAAAAAAAATTAAGCAAAAGAGTCAATTTTGAGTTGTCTAACGGACGTACGTGGAATGAAAGTTGAAAAAAAGGATAAACAATGACGGTTAAGAAGAATGGAGGCTAATCTCTTTTATATTAGATTAGATTTATTTTTTTTAAGAAAATTATTATCATATCTTACAAGTTTTTGGTATAGGTTTTTCAGATAATGGGAATGATAGATAACTTATTATAGAAGGTTGGTAGGTGTTGTAAGATTTGTTGATTGTTCGAGTAATCATTAAATTGGATATCTATTGTTTAGGTAGCTTGCACGTAAATTAAAGGGTTGTTGGGTGAGTTGTTGTGTTGTGTTAACTGTAATAATAATAAAGAGGCTTATAGTATTTGTTGTACTTCTTTTAATATTGTACTCTTATTTTTAATATTGTTGATTCATAATTGACCAAAAATGAGTTAGAAATAGAGACTTCTGGCTTTATGAGAAGAATATTGAAGGTTAGGTTCTATCTTAAAAGATAATGCACAATATCTTTAAAGTCAGACCAAAGCAGATGATGTCAAAAAGACTCCAACTTTAAAAGGATAATACTTGAATCAAATGAGTTCAATCCTTGATAACGTGATAGGTACGATGATGTGGTTAAGATATTGACATGGACGAATATTCATTTCTATGAATTAAAAGTGATATAAGAGTAATACCTCAATTCCTTTGTTAGGATTTGACCATTTATTTTGACCATATGATTAAGGTTTTGTGTTTATCATTTAGTAGTAGTTGTTTTTTTTCCTAACATAATATTTTTAGCATCCAATCTTTCCTGTAAATAGTTTTTGAAATCTTCATTTGTCATCGACATATTAAAAGGGAAAATGGAAGATAAACAACGAAGCAAGTGGAAGGGAAAATGGTGACAGCCTATATTTGTTGAAACAAGAAAAAATAGAAAGGGACTAACGGGAGGCTAATGGCAAATACAAAACTTTGATCGAAGAGGGGTATTTACCACTGACAAAAAAATTATAAGGAATATTTATTATAAATATTAATAAGATGATAAATATCTTTCCTAGAAACTATACGGTATATGTCTTTCTCCCCTTGTTGGAACTTATAAATATTTTTTTTTTCCAGTTGGAACTGGGTCTGAACTTGAAGTAAATCCACCACTAGAGTCTAATTCTGGGTCTGAAAAGTCCATGATCTTGGCGTTGGATCTCCATGGTCAAGTGCAAATTTCCACTTAACTATTTTTATGAGGCATTTGTTTTGAGAAATGCGAAATAATTTTTGCAATTGATCATCAATAGACAATGCTACTCTATCTAATTTGTTCAAATTTTGTATTCAAAGTTATGTAACAATTACCAATAATATAAAGAATAGAAATTTCTATTCAAATTTAATTTATATAAAATAAAATAATATCATAGTATTATATTGTTGATCGCATGTCATTTAGGGTGCATTTGACAAACTGAATTATTTTGTCCTAGGGATCTGGCTGACAGACTCGATCGGAAGACTTAATAATTCCTGACGCAACGAATCCCGATCCTTGTGTACCGTTTGAAGATGTTTTCGAAACCGGACAATTATTTTCTTCAAGACTGTTGCTTTTCCCATAAAGAATCTCACGAGCTCAATTTTTTTGTTGCTTCCCTGAAAATTATTCATTTGAATCCAGTTTAAACAAGGAGGCACCTAGAGAAAAAGATACTCTCCAACTGGTCTGTTCCATGTCCGTCTCAAGTGTGTCCATCCGAAACAGTCAAATGTTATGCGAAGTGATTCAAGAACAGGAGACAAACGAAGTAGACAAGCCAAGCCAGGACTCCAATTTCGAATTCGCCATTGGCATAGCCAGTGTTAAGAGTGATCTTCAAATGCTTGAGATTGCAAAACCTGGGCATATGTTTGAATAAATTCCCTTCATAATGCAAAACCTGTATGGAAGAAACTTCATTAGTTAATTAATCCCAAAATGACATAAAAAAAGAAAAAAAAAAAAATGAATGAGCGTACGTACGTCAATAGAAGAGAGTCTTAGGTCTAGATTCTTAACGTTAGAAAGCTGCTTCACAAAATTACGGGCACCATCGATCAGGTCCGTCGTTACAACGAAAGAGATAACATCAGCCTTTTTCAAATCGGAAAATGTCCGACTATCATCATCTTTATCTTCAACTGTGTGTTTATTCGGGAAAAGCCTAACCTCATAAATTCTACAGAATTTTCAGCCTAATGCGTTAAGATTTCGGCTTTCGAGTATTAGATTATTAAAGCTGGCGTGTAATCTGATATGATATAGACGCATGATCTTCAACTTTGGGAAACAAAAAAAATTCTGGGAAAAACATAGGACCACCAGTCAGGGTCAGCGCAACCAAGGAATTACATGTAAATAAACAAGAAGGTAATGCCCGAATCCATACTTTTGGAACCAGGAGTCCAGGACACTAAACTCCTGATCTCCGGCGCTTACTGCAGTGCTAAATAATGTATTAACGACATGATTGTTTCGTTATTATAAAATTAAAAAAATTATATAATTGGGTATGGTTATACAATTTTAACATATTTATTCAACCGTATAATTACATAATTAATTATATAATTAGTGTAATTAAACTCTCTCAATTATATAATTCAATTATCAAAAAAATTACAAATTAACGTAATTATATAATATAATTGTCCAATTTTATTTTTTTAATTTTTATAATTACAAAAAATATATGTTTAAAATTTTTATAATTACAAAATAAGTTAAAATTTTTAAATGATAATTTATTAAAATTATTGTCCTACTCTAACTTTTTAATTTTGTTATTTTTCTTGTAAATTATATTAATTTTTGTAAGAATTTGCATAGAAATATTATATGGTTGATATGAGTTATACAAATATTAAGGACTTTCTAGCATCATATCGTGATGTGATATATCACTTGAGAGGGTGGAGCCAAATATAAAGACCTTATCGTGAGCTCTTCAATTTATGATATTCACATATTCGGAATATAGTGGAGAGAATATTTACTATTTTGAAAAAAAGATTTCCCATTTTAACAATATCCCCTCCATGAGTCATTAAAAAATAAGATTAGATTATATTAGCATGCTGTCTATATGCCTTCAAAAAACAAGGTTGGGTTATATTAATATATTGTATATTTTGTAATTTTATTCGTAAGTGAAAGTGAGATGATGCATACTTTGAAAAAAATATGAAAGGAAAATTAGAAAATTCTGATAATTTAGATGATGATAATAATGAACTTATAGCAAAGCACCAACAAACAAATAATTAGACAGAATTGTATATTATATTTGGTCTATCAATTTTATGTTTAATTTTTATAATTTTATGATTATGGATATTATTTGATAACTTTTTCTTAATTAATAAATTTTAATTGAGTTTATAATTAATAAACTTGAGAATATATTATATATATTACATGCTTTTAAGTAAATATTTTGAACATGTATTATGTATTTATTATATATAATATATATTTTAAGCATATAAAAATTATATTATATTTTTTGAGTTTATAATATATATATTTTTTTAATTTTAATAATTAAAATTTATTTTCATATTATTTTTATCTTTAAAATAGTTATATTATCAAATATAATATTGTATAATTTCATAGTTATAACTAAATAGGATTATGTAATTACAAAATTTTATAATTATATGATCGCCACATATAGTTTATTAATTATATTCGCCATGTGCACCATTTTTGACTTCTAGTTGTAATCTTCTTATACCATATTTGTCATTGTGGTGCAGAAAATTATCAACGAAATTCGCAGAACTTTCCACCTTATCACGCTCCGGTTCTTCAAAATTGGGATCAGGTAGAGATTTCAATAAATTTTTCCACCGCTTTGACAGAATGATGGTTTTTAAAACGACTTTTGGAGGAAGAAAGGAGATGATATGATGAAGAATTGAATCATGGAATGAGCTGATTCTATCGAAGTTGTATCTCTCACTCACTCGTGGCTTCTTCAGATGAGTTTCTAATTCTACCATCCTCAAGTATAATTTGGAAAGAAAGCGTATTTGAATCCAAGTAAATAAGCCCTAATCGAGTCAATATATAAAGAACACATGGCTTTCCGCATTCAATTTGCGTTCTGATTCTACGATGAATTGGACTCTCCAATGTCATCGGATTTTATATTTTTCTTAGGCTGGGATTTTGTTTTGGGACCCACACATGGATTTCCCATGACACCCAACATATTTATCACTTAATAAATTTTATTTATTAACTTACCAATGAAAAATCTTATTAAGAATCAATAATATTTTCAAGTGATTTAAGTAATATTTGTATTAGTCCTGAATTTAACTCTCAAATCACTCCTTATAAACTATAAAGAGAATTAAAAATTAAAAATTTTATCTTATTTTTGATATTATCATAATACCATCTCTATACATATATTTTGATTTAAAATAATTATTTAATAATTTGAATAATTCTATCTTTAAAAGGGTATATTAATTTTATATATAATTGAACTTCTCAATGAAGATTAAATATAAAAGTTTTCTAATTCCAAAAAAAAAAAAAAATTGAAATAACTAACAATCATGTGCTTCCATTCAGTGTATAAAAATATAAGAGTTTTCTTGGTTCCAAAAAAAAAAAAAAAAAAATTGAGATAACTAGCAATCGTGTGCTTCCATTCCATGTACAAGTCAAGTGGTAGGACAAGCTCGTATAATTATTTGATATAAGAATCTCACGGTTCGAACTTAGACGCACAAGATTTTTTTATTCAGGTTTTATTTCTCCCTTAAATGCCAAGTTTTGTTTCACAATTGAAAGGAAAAAGTAGACAGTTGCACCATCCGCCAATAGAATCCGATAGCAAAACAAAGAAAAGAGGATTACAGGAGATGGGTCCTTTTGTTACATCAGGAGATGGGTCCTTTTGTTACATTGTGATAAGCCAAATTTTTATAAATAATTGGGCGTATTATATGGTTAATTTGGCTTATTTGGGTGTTAATTTGAATTTATTCTACACTAATTATTGATTTTCATGTTATAGGTTTCAATTATGGAAAACAGGAAGAACTCCAGATAATTTTCGAGAAGAAAATAAATTGTTTTTCAAGAGAAGACAGGATTTTAGAGTCAAAACCGATGCATTGGAAATAGGATGCAAAACAAAAGAAAAGTAGCCGAAAACCATTCCAAAAATGACCAGAAAGCCAATGCTTAAACCGGATAGGGGCGTCCAATTGGGCTTGAACCGGCCTCGGTTTGGGCCTCGGATTGATCATTAAAGAAGTCTGGAAGAGGGTTTACCAGATAGACAGAGATGATGGGATAGGTGAGAAAAATAGGGTGAATAGGTGCCCGTTTTCAAACTGATTCACATGCCGATTCTCTCCTGTTGGGCTCGTTCACTTGGTTTATTGGGTTTTTGCTTTATGCTTCAAACGGCAACCGATTCGATGGTTTCTGGGCCGATTTGGCATAGAAAATTTTGGGCTTTGTGCTTTTAAGTTAGAATGACATCGATTTTAAGGGATTTTAGGTTGGATTTTAATAGGAAATAAAACTTAAATTTATAATCCTAATTAATATAGGATTCGTTTAGAATTTTTCAAAAATTATGTAAACATCTCTTTTTCCGAGTATTGAAGAACTGCAATTTAACAGATATTAAACATTCAGAATTTTTATTTTCTTCTCTTTTTTATTAGTTTTAGTTTTAGTTTTTAATTGTTAATTTAGTTTTTCATTATATTTAAGAGTGATTAAACTTTTTGCTAGAATTTAAGATTATAATTTATCTAAAGATTACTTTATATTATTTTAAATGATGATTAATATATTTAATTTTTTTATTCTTGATATTGTGGTTTATTTTTCTTTAAATTAATTGTTATTTTTATATCTAATCACTATAAAAATAAATTTAAGGTTTATATAAAGTATCATCAAATAAAATATAAACCATGTATTAAGAAAACAAATATAAATAATTATATAAAGAGATATATTTAGTTATTTATGATATCTTTAAATTAAATTAATTTTAATAGATTTAATTAATAATTAAAAAATCGAGTAATTGTTATTAATTAAGTATTATGTTAATATTTGAACAAAAAATTAATACAATAAATTGATTAATGATATTCAAAACCGTAACATTCTTAAATTTCACAATAACAATTTTTAATAGTAATTTTTAGTAGATGAATCTTGACGCTTTAATTTTTATATTTATTGAATTTATTTAAATGATTAGTACTAAGAAAACAAACACAAATAATTATATAAAGAAATATATTTAGTTGTTTATAATATCTTTAAATTAAATTGATTTTAATGGATTTAATTAATAATTAAAAAATCAAGTAATTGTTATTAATTAAGTAGTGTGTTAATATTTGAACAAAAAATTAATACAATAAAGTGATTAATGATATTCAAAATTGTAACCTTCTTAAATTTTATAATAGTAATTTTTAGTAGATAAATCTTGACGTCCTAACTTTTATATTTATTGAATTTATTTAAATAATTAGTATTGTTTTTAATTTTAATAATTTAGTTAATATTTATGACAATTACTTTTGTCATTTAATTTAATTTCTTATAATAAATTAGTTAATTGTTTTTTTAGTTTCAATATCTTAAACTATTTTTGAAATTTTTATTATTACGATCGATTATGTACGTTTGCAGAAAATCTTGATCAATTAACTAATAAATTAGTTAATTGTTTTTTTAATTTCGATATCTTAAACTATTTTCGAAGTTTTTATTATTACGATGGATTATGTACGCTTGTAGAAAATCTCGATCAATTTGAAATTTCAAAATACCCATCACACAAATCTAACGATACATCCTTGATCGTAGGCATAAAAGTATTGTACCCGGCATGTTTAGGTTAGCTTATATAGATGTTGGAACACTTCTAAATGAGAGATTAATATAGACATCAAATATTCAGTTTTGGTTTCTCTCTCAAAAGACACATGGGCAACAATTAAGATAGTACAATACGCCAGGTGATCCTAGAAACCTCTCTAGAATTATCTAGACGTAGCCTCATGTCCCATTCAACTGACGTTAATTAGAAGGCATGCAGAATTCAAGAGCCAAAGCAGCAAATCAAGGCTCAAATCGTGAATGTAGTAAGAGATTTTCAATAGCTATGCAGTTGAAGAAAGAAACAACCCCATGTGCTCTTGTATCTCCACACTCCAGACAAACAAAAGGATCACAGATTTGAATACGTCTCCTGACTCCGGACAAAAAAGTATCGCAGGTTAGAAGACGTACTCAACACCAAAAGGAAAGAACAAAAAATATTCAGAAAAGTTTTTAAATTGTAGTAACTAAAACAAGAGAACATGTCCTTGAGTACAAGATCATCAATTTTAGAAGGAAAGTAATTATTAACACTACACTCTTAATGCAAAGGAGAGTCTGGCGTATGTATTTGACTTAGAACTTTATTTTCCAGATTTATTTTCCATAATCTATTGATTATACTTGACTTTTCTACATTTTTGCTCCAACGGTCATATGGGAATCAAACTATTCTATAAATTTCTATCATTGACCATCATCTATATTCTATATAGGAAACTTTGTTTCCCTAAAACTATTAGAAAGCAACTATATATTGTTGAAAACACAAATATATGGCTTTAGTGGAAGTAAAGATATGAGTGACTTCATTAATGGAAGCTATCCCAAACCTGACGAGTTGATTATTAAAACAAGAGATTCAACTATAGAGAAGGAGGTGACGGTGAATCTGGATCACATCCCTTGGAGAAGGTCCGATAGGCTTCTCCGTGGCTGGATCGTTGGCACCTTATGAGTGGAGGTTCTTGTGTTGCAGTTAGTCTTGAGACATCTGCAGAGGTGTGGAATGGACTTACAGAGCATTTTTCTCCAAGTATACATGCATGATAGGTGTTGATGAGTCACAATATATACACTCTTGTAATTTTCGGGTAGGACCAAAATGCAAGATTAATGAAGTTTGCAGGAAGGACTAAAGTACAAGATTTGCATATATTTCATTAAGGGTAGTTTAGGCATTTTGTCGGATAATGTTGTTAGTTTGTTAATTGTGCCTTATAAGAGTTCAAGTAGCGATGTGGGATATATAGGCGTGTATTCTTCATTTGCTGGTATCTTGAATCGATTGGAAATGTTGGCAGAGAGGGTGGAATAAAATTCTCTCTCTGGTTTTCTACAAGATTGGCTTTCTTTTCATTCTTTCTTCCTTCTTGTTTCTTGCTTCATCTTCCTTCTCGAGTATTCTTGTGTTGATTTGATTGATATAAATCAGATACAGAAGACAGGAGGCTTGCTGGTCTGTTCCAAGTTTTCTGTGGAAGGATTCAAAAGGGCTGGGGAGTTGGTTGTAGAAGGTGGCGCTATCAATAATAGGGAATTCTATTTGACCCCAAAAATGAATTTCCACAACAGAAGAAATTTCAATTCAATCAATGACTATATAAGGGTTTTTAAGGAGATATAAGATGAGCTGAATGCCACTGGACGACCTATGCCAAACAGAAGGTATTTGGTCTTCTAAAGGGGTTAGGTAATCCTTATGAATCCCTTGTTGCATCAAAGATGAAACCTCCTGTCCCTTCCTATAATGTTGTCCAATTGCTTCAAAAACATGAAAATATGAAAAATCTTCATAATCCTGTCAACGCTACTAACAAACATTTAGCATTTCTCTCTCAAAACAAAGAATAACAATAAATATTATAAAGTTTTTTTTTTAATAATTAAGAGTCTATTAAAATTTTTAATAAATATATATATATATTTCAAAAATCTATATCTCTTTAAATGAATTCTATTCTCTTATTCATTAACACGATGGTGAGCATCACTTATTTATTTATTTTTTTTGTTTAAAAAAATTTTTAAACTTAATTATTATTGAAGAGTCCAATCGGATATGGGATCGACATACCTAATACCAAAGTAAGCATTAGCTACTCTTTTTTTTTTATATAAAAAAAATTCTGACACTCAACTGACTTACTTTTAAATTTTTAATACTTTTTCGTAGAAAACTTTGAGTTGAAAATCAAATATCAGATCTTGAAGGTCCCAAATACCATCCCCATCATTAGATCATCTCTGGACGGATTGAATGTCAACTGGAACACCTCTGGACGGATTAAGTATCAACTACTTAACTAGTAGTCCGTATTCTTTCTTAAAGTATGCCATTACTCTTTTCACTAATAATCCTTGGAGTGGATAATGATTGATTTATTTTTAAAAAAATATATATAAAATAATAATTTCTCCTTATAATAATTAAATATATGTTGAGTATAATTTTATAATTATGACGAGATGGGAGCTAAAAATATTAAATATTAATTATAAAAGGTAAATTTTAATAAAAAATTAACATGTCAGACATTTTTGTAACTTTAATTTTAAAGTTAAATAAAATTCAACAACATAAAATATTATGCGGTTATGCCTTTAATTACAGCAGTAAATAACTGCAAAATCGGAGGGCATATGCGTACAATCACAATATAATTGAACACAATGGACTCTGGCGCCAATACTCCACCTCCATGTAGCATTCCGAAGTCTTAACCGCCAGACCGTCATAGCAAATTTGCCTCCAACGACTAAACTATCCAAGTCGGAATCAAACCATGAACGCCCTCCTCCTCCTCCTCCTCACCTTCAATCTCCTACTCGGCACATCAGCAAAAGCACAGCTTCAGCCGCCTCCCTCATCTGGCTGCGCTACCGAGCTGGTGGCGTTCTCACCGTGCCTGTCATATGTGTCAGCGGCGCCAAACAATTTGACCGAGACGGTGACATCTCAGTGCTGCGACGCTGTGTCTTCGGCTTTCGAGTCTGGCAACGGTGACTGTCTTTGTTACCTTCTCCGCCAGCCGCTCCTATTCGGATTTCCGCTGAACGAAACAAGAGTCGTTTCACTGTGTTCTGTTTGTAATATGAACGGTTCTCTGGATTCGATTTGCTCATCAGGTACCTTTTTCTTGAAGCTTGACGAAATGTCTTTATCGAATTTTGACTCCCGTAATTTTCGTACGAAGACATAGGGGCGCAAGTTAATATTCTCTTTAAAACCACGGCCAGTCATTTCAGGCGCAAGTTAGCGATTTTTAAGGTTCTTAAAAAACGCTTTTATCACAGAAAGTACTTAAAAGGTGCTTCTCGAGAATGTACTTAACTATATAATTCAACAACCATTTGTTTTTTAATAAGAGTATTACTTGTGGAAGAAATAGTTAATTTAATAATTCTTTTAATGATTAATTATCTTCTGTATTGGTATATTTTATACGAAAGGGTCGGCAGCTTTGCCTCCTCTCCGCAGCACGACAGGTTCGGTAATTTCAGAACCTTCTGATTCTGGTGAGCAAGCACAGTGATCTCTTCTTACATTCAAGTTCTCTTTCCGTTATTCAAAAGATTTCTCTCTTATTTTTAGTCAAAACATTTCAGTGCCAATTTTCAAATGTATGGCAGAAACTTACCCACGGCTGAAAATCATCAGCAATTTAAAATTATTCTGTGGTCAGTTAGTAAACATCATAATTCTACAGGAACTTTTAATGCATCAGCTCCTTCAATGAGAATGTCACCGCAACCTGCCAGGAATTCGCCTCCCACATTTAGCTCTCCAGCAGCAACTGGCGTGAGATCACCCAGAGGACCAAAGTCAACAGTGCAACCAGCCAATGGTTCTTCGCCACCAACATGGATTTTCAACAGCAGTACAAGGTTGGCGAGAGTAATTCTCCAATTCCTTCTTGCCTTCATCCATATGTAATGATACTAAAATCAAGTATATTCTACATCATTTTGAATTTGAGATGCGTCATCTAGACACAAACTGTTTTACAAGCAAAGCATTCTCATCTGTGTAGTGCAATGACAAATGGAATACTTCTGATTTTTGAAATCTGCAGTTACCTGCTAAATTCTTCGAATCAAATATAAGCGAACGTCTTAGTTCTCTATCTACCATTGAAGTATTGTTCAAACCTTTCTAATAACATAGAACTCCAATTCAGTTTCCATATGCTCAAAATTCAGTCTCTGATACACTCTCTTTCTCTCTCTCTCTCTCTCTCTCTCTCTATCTATCTATATATATATCTATATAGATAACACCTTTTCTAACATACATAGCAACTTTTCTATGACTATGACGGACAAGGTTCAAAACAAAACACTTCCCTGTTACTTTAAATTAAATGATGCCGAGTAAATTTTAATGCCAGCCATAAAACCACTCATCTTCATCTTTAACAGGCTTAGGAAATTCTGCTTGAAAGGGCTCTTAGACTCCATTCAACTTGTTGAAGCTGTGGAATTTCTCCTTCATCATAGTTCAAGCAAATAGCTTGTGTAGGATCTTCATCAACGTACTCCGTTTCAGGGAGAGCACAACCCTGATAAGAATTGTTGTCTGAACAATATCATAAAAGTTTATGGTGGTATGGGTCCTGCCATATGCAAATGATTGTCAGTAGTGATGTAAAGATGTGAACCCTTGGCTTTTAGTCTTATCCTTAATAACTTAAAACACCATTCTGTTAACTACCCTCAATTATCTTTTGTCTTAAAAACCTGTTGAACACCTTTTCTTTTCTTACTTTTGCTGCATAGGCTTCTTTACAATTATTTTTTTCCAAATAAAGATGCCTTTCACTGGAGTAATCACAAGAACCATTTTCAAACTTAAAAGGCAGTAATACTAGAAAGACCCAAGAACAAGTGGTAGGAGACCAAAAGTACAAGACTGCAATTAAATGATAGATACTAAGGGATTAAATTAGCATACTTGTGATTGTAATGTCATATCAAAACAAGTTGAATCACGTACTATGATAATTTGACTGTACAGATACATAATTCAAATCAAAGAAAATTAGTTGGATAAGCTGTGAAATGATGATCTGGCACAAAACTAGATAGAATAAGAAAGTAACATTTGCACTCAGACCATTCCAGTAAACATATGCAAAGACATGGACAATTTGCAATCAAATGTCAGTAAGTCAGCACACCAAGATCCATAACAGTCATCAAACTCCTTTTTCCCTTTCTCTTTTTATTTATTTTCTATTTCTCCTTTTAAGCTCCTATTTCCAACACCTTGTATACTTCAAATCATAAAGGAAACCTTGATTATACAGTACAAAATGTAGTAATACTAATATAACGTGATTGTAATTGCTTAAACCTTAAGAATTCAAATTACTATAATTAAATATTGAATTATAAGCAATAAGCAATACTTGATGACTATCTGTCGATTCCCAACAATGATAAGCAGAGATATTGTGCGGGTAACAGCCACATTAAACCTTCTTGGATTGCTCAGAAATCCTAGAGTGTTTCCCGTCAAAATCTTTGTGTTTGACAGTTGATCGGACAGTAGATACAATAATGATTTGCTTTTCTTGTCCTAGGAATTGTTCAATGCTGCCAATCTTTATATCAGGCATATTTAAACTTTCAAGGGTTTTCTTTAGCTTCGGTACCCACTGTCCGTAAGGTGTTATGACCCCAATATCTTCCTCACTCAGATTTCCACTTGCTGTCAATCTTTTGATGACCTTCACAACCTTGCTTGCTTCAATCTGATTGAACCATAGAAGATTACTCCCTTCTCTCTCATCACATCGATGAAAACTCAGGAAAAGAATGGGAAACTCCTTGTTAAGAAGAAAATTAACCAAAGTCATGAAGGAACTGTTGTTGTCTTTACATACAATCAGTTCTTTGTCATAGAACAACTTTGAAGGGAGATACAAAATTTCTAAGTGAGACCAAGAGCCTCCAACCAATTTTGTGACATAATTTTTGTTACTGTAATCAAACATACACAATAGGATATTTTGGTGAAGAAAACGAATACCTTATTTCATATAATAGAGGTCTATATTTATATACAAAAGTTAGACCTATAATAGGAAACTATATAACTCCTAATTAA
>JAVXUL010000010.1:6215437-6239266 GCA_035590515.1 Trichilia minutiflora | reverse complement strand
CATGAGTTAGGCGATGTGCTCCACTGTTGCAAAGGGTTGCAAAGCCCAAGAGTTGGGGTGGAGGCATAGTTCCAACATGAACTTGGGGATGAGCCCAGAACTACAAGATGCACGTAGAGAGATTATCCTAGAGAGGGACACCAGGAAACATAATTAGGGAAGGATCTTAGAGGAACAAGAGGAAAACCCCTGCATGTTCAGGCGCCCCCCGACGGATCACTACTCCCCGAATTTCACACGTTGGGTGCGCGCATTTGGCACGCCTGCCTGCGAAATTTTCAATCCTTCCAACCAGGATCATCGGGTGGAGGTTAGGATTAAAATCCAGATATACTGGGATTTTTTAACTAGAAACAAGAAACTCATCAGTCATATATAGGCAGGAAAAACATTGGAATGAGTAAGCAGAAATGTCTGTGTGAGAAGCTTGAAGAAAGGAGATAATCGTGGCTCTTGAAATTTCGCTTGAAAAGGGGTGGTATTTATAGACAGGGCTCAGACACTTCCACTGCCGGTTTTGATCCAACGGACCAGAAGACGCCACGTCACCTGAAGACAGAACGTCAAGAGTCAGCTCTTATCAACATTCAAGTAAGGCAGGTCCCATCCCGATACGCAATTATGACAGCCTGGATACCATGCATTCTCGGATTGGTTCAGCGATGAGGAAGAGACACGTGTGGATCAATTGCGTTTCCAAGAGGATGACAGAGACGTAGCGTCAGTCAGGTTAGCCGAGTAGGGACTACATAGTTTTCAATTAAATTGATTATTTAATTAAAAACTGGGGGGCTTACTGTTGGGGGATTTTACTGAGGTCCAGTCCAGTGACCCAGGCCCATCTCCACGCCCCTGTCCAGGCCCACTACATGCACATATCTAGCGAGTTCCATTATGCGGTGTCGTTTTGAGGGAGTGATCAGGCAGTCTATTCGCCCCGGGTGTTACAGCCGAGACCAACAGTCGGGAGTTTGGGGATGACGTGGTAAGGAATAGAATGAACAGCGCTGCGATTTTTCGCGTCCTCTAATCTCATGACAGGTCACCCTAAGCACGTCAGCCATGCAACAAAGCGTGTCCCTGGGGTCACCATTTGGCTATTGCAACCTGCCAATTCACCATCTCCTATATATCATCACTATCCTTTTTCATTAAAGAACTACGTGTGACTTGATCCCCTCACCTATTGGAAGAAGGTCAAGGGAGAGGAGTATCGAAGATCCGACGAACAGAGACAGAGAGAGAGACCGAGGAATCGGAGGAGAAAAGAGGGAGGAAAGGGAGAAAGGGGGGTATATAGGTAGTTTGAATTTCTCCTCCAAATTCAATCATAAATACATACACAAATAAACCCGATCACCGTCTCAAGTTAAAAAACGAGAAGTAGAAAAAATTTATTGACGTAAACTAATATTCCATAAATGTAAACCAAATCAGCGCTCAAAATTTAGTGTGAGCAGAAGTTGAATTCCAAATCTCATATTTTTCAATTGAACTAATTAGCATACACAAATTTGAGTGGGTAATTTGTCATTGTTATTTAGTTATTTTTTGTGTTAAACAAAAAACAAATTATCATGTCAAAGAATCATGAAACGCGGCAAATTTCTGAATTCTTGTCAAGATGTCGTTAAAAGAAGAGAGAGATTTTTTGTTAGTAGGTACTCAGTACACAAGGCAGAAGAGCTCATAACAGAGACAGCTAGTGCTTTACTGATTAAAGTAGCAGCTTCGCAATTCTTTTTCCAGTGAGGACCTCAGGTGGGTAACAAAATTGAAAAATACAGGATTACCCATGGGACAGTTACCGTGGAAAGTTATGAGCTTTAGACTATTTCGCTCTTTTCATTTTTGCATTCATATTAGCTGTTTGTTTAACTGTGAAGAGCTGACTGAAAAATAAAATTAGAACGAAATGCAATAAACCAAAAATCTAAATCATTGATAACAACAAAGGAGAACAAATGCATAAGCACATATCTCATTTATTTCGAATCCTGTATTGCCTGGAAATTATCGGGCTGAATTTGCTTTCCTGTCCTTCAATATTGGAGCTGTCAACATCAATCAGTAGCCTTTTGTTAGTGGGAAGTCAAAGCAACATTGTCTAGATAAATGGTAAAAAGGGCCATGGTTTGTGTATTTGTATCTGCAATGCAGACCCACTAATGGTCTGGTCTTATTCTCTGCAGCCCAACTCTGTCCACAAGTATAAGACATGACACTGTCTTAGCCCTTTCGACGGTTAGTCTTTTATGTAGTTTCTTCACAAGCAAAAGGCACAATTATACATTATGTGACTAATAGGAAGATCCCGTTGCAACACATTAACATTTATGGTTGATCATTAAACAGAATTGTTTACTGATCATACTTATCATAGGATGAACTTGGGATCGTCATTATAATCACAGATAAGATTAGGATCATTCTGAATCATTATGGACTAATTATCTTAAATTAAGATTAAGAACCTGTCAAATATTCCCATTGCAAACAACACACAAGAATAGAAACTCTGGAAAGTTCTAATCTACTTTCATTCTGCCTTGCTTTTTGAATCATATAGACAATTGATTAACAAAACTAAGGCTGTTAAAAAATGTGTGCATGCCATATTTTTTTGGCATTACACATCATAGATTAAAACATAAAACTCAATAGTTGCAACAATGAAAATTTGAAGAAAATCTATTCTGAAACTGATCAGACACTTGAACTCTACATAAGAAAT
This sequence comes from Trichilia minutiflora, assembly GCA_035590515.1. Lineage (NCBI taxonomy): Eukaryota > Viridiplantae > Streptophyta > Magnoliopsida > Sapindales > Meliaceae > Trichilia > Trichilia minutiflora. Next base: position 6,236,532 of record JAVXUL010000010.1, on the reverse strand, counting down.
CAACATGTCAACTGTGAAAAAATCCAGTATGACTTGGCCATCCTTGAAGAGAACAAAGTTGAATGCAAAACCTAAGAGCATTGCACCTGATCAGTTAGCAAATGAATTCTCAGCTGACTACTTTAATCTTTTAGAGCCACAACCTTGCCTGTTTTTTGCCAAGATCATTCCACCAATTGCCAGTTTAGTTGTTTATTTAGGAACTTCTTTATCAAATCCATCCAAAACAATCTGATCATCTCGGCACTCTGGAGAGCAAAATGCACGTAGATAACTGTGACGGCATAATTTACATAATCAGTGTAAGCTACACAAAATATGTATAATAGCAGTCCAAATTGCAACAATATAAGGTCATTCTTATCTAAGGTCAACTGCAAATCAGAATATAAATGGTTCTTACTGCACAAACATTCTACTTATCACTCTAACTTGTTGCTTCTGATTTATGTTCTGTCTTTTAAGTTTGAAAAATATAGCAGTAGAAAGTACAAATTTCAGTAGCATTGTCATTTCAGGAGTATTATCAAAGCATAAACTAGCTCTCCGCCATTTTGGAAAAGATATTTGTGCATTTTTGCAAACATACGACTGAGGAAGACATAATTTTTTCTGTTTTACAAGAAATACTACAGCAAATTTAAAATACACTTTCAAATGTATTATCGCATCTTGCCAATTCAAAATTCAGTTCTTGTTTCTCACTTTCCAAGTGTTGTTAAATACTTAAATTAAGGAAATCAACATAGAACAATTCGAAACTCTCTGGCTCCGGAGAGTTTGTAGGACATGAGAAAGGAAGTTACAGTTTACAACTTCTTAATTTATTCCATCCATCATCCATTGGTTATTATACCATAACAATAGCTTCTATTGAGGTAATGATCACAAGAACTGAAATTTCATCATAGTCTATTTAGTTCCCGTTACACAGACTACAAAAACTAAATACGACAAAAGAAATGAGAACAGATTCTAAATCGATTTAAGCAAAGCAGAGCAGAATAAAGAACAGAACACTTACCCATACATGAAAACCTCTGCAGTCTCCTCCAACCTCTTCTTGCACAAAGAGCATGCCTTAAAAAACCTACAAAACCCATCGTCAACTTTCTGCTTGTTGGACTGGAAATCATCAGTCAAAGGTATCCCTAACGTCCATGAAACAAGGCGAGGAGGCTGCTGCTCCTTACGTGACTTCACATTGTTGACCAAAGCCGGACGCTTGTTGATCTCGAAAAAACCCACAGGCGAATCAATCGGCCGAATCTTGTTGAACACACTCAACTCCCCCTGGCTTAAAGACTTAACGGATCGACGCCTTGCAGACATTAGGGCTCCGAACTTTTTGGCAAGGGTTTTTGAAAGGATAAACGTGGGATCAATGTGCGTTTCTTGAGAAAGCGAAATTTAGGATTTTAGAAAGAACAGATTATCGAAGAATGAATTGGATTTCTCATGATTCTTGAAAAGTTCTAAAAGGAGAGGGAAATGTGTTATGGGCGTTTCTACTGGTAACTAGTGTTGATGGACGAGTTAGGGTTTGATTCAAAGTACAGTTCGTTAAGATACGGAATTGAATTATGCGAGTTTTACGGTTTTGTAGTACATGGTAGTTTTAGTTCGGTTAGGATTCTGTGGAACTGGAACCCACTTTGGGAGTTTATTAAGCATAGAATATCTTCAGGATAACGACAGACGGATCTCTACATGTTTAGGTTGCTTCCAGATCCAGAAAATATATAATTTTTCAATTTATAACACAGAGATCTTTAATTTTTTTTTACAGGTCAAAATTACGAAATTACTCTTGTAATATTAAATTCAAAAGATATCTAAATGATTTGAACAAAATTATTGTTTATTCATTAGCAGGTCCAAGTTGGGTGGTCTTTTTGTAGATACGACAGATTTTCCGTTTTTTTCCATGCATCAAGAACAGTTGCTTGACAACAGTTTCTCCAATTCCGCTCGAGACGTTCTGCATGCACAAACTCTTAACACAATTTCCAAAATACAATAGAAAAAAAAGTTAAAAAATAGCAACTGCAAAGTCTCAGTTAATGTTTATGAAAACTTTATCCTTCAATCTTTTTGTCACAAGCCATTGATTTATATGCAGCAGCTCGAATGTAGCATCCCGAATGTCTTCTCATTCGAAGTTGAACCTTCTTATGTCATTATATATTGTTTAGCTTATACTGGTCTGCCTCAAGCTTTATTAGGAGGGTAGACTCTAGTTTTCGACCAATTTATGCAGACAACAAAGACCCCTTTTACCTTTCTCTTATCTCTTGCATCCAATTGTTTTTAAACTAAAAATTACCTCAATACTTTATCCCTTTAATTTAGCATACTTTAATATTTATTTTTAGGTATAACAAATCACCTTGATATTAATTTGAAATCATGTGTTTCTTCTCCTGTGAGCTTAGATGAATCTCCCTCTTTTTCAATATTATAGATCCCTATATATAATTGATAGAACTTCGGATTTTCATCAGACAAATTGCTCTTAAGGTTTTTATCTTGCGTGCTCCTACCAAACTTAGTTGATAGACCTACTACTTCACAAATAAAGTTTAATTCTCTCGAAGATATCATTTACCCAAAGTGACATTCCAAGTAATTAATATTTGTTTAGCCTTATTGCTTTGCCTTAATAATTTTAATAATGTCGTGCTATCTTATACTTTGCCATTTTTAAGAGAAATTTTTCGATAATCGATAAAAATTAGGTGTTAGGCCAAAGGCAATATCCAAGAGGAGGTGAATTGGGTTTTATAAAAAATTTAAAAGCTAAATGGCGATGATATGACAAATTAAAATACTGTGAATGATGAATATGTAAATATAGATTATATCAATGCATAAACACAAATAAATAGAGAGAAAGGATGGAGAAATGCAAACAAAATTTATAGTGATTTGACAATTTTGACCTAAATCCACTCTCGATTTTTACTTCACACTGAGATTTTATTATCTTTTTTATTTTACGGTTCAAGAGAAATCCAAGTATAACTCATTTTTTTTCAGTGAAAGGTAATCAGTATAATTTCTCTTTTAATGGGTGAAGTATAACCCAAGCACTCTTTCTTTAAATAGGTGAAGTGGAATCCAAATACGCTTTTCTTTTTCACAATGAAGGGAAATCAAAAGGGAATAAAAGAAATAATAGAGATTCTCTTACAAATAGATTTGTAATATTACTTAGTACAATTTCTCTTTCTAAAAGAATATAAAAACGTTGCTTTGATCTTAATTCATAATGATTTTAGTAGTATTCATAGTATTCTACTCTCCTTTTCTTTTGTTAAATCTTAGCTTTTAAATCTCTTAGTGATTACATCAGCTTTTTAATCTATAATAAATATACTCATTAAATGCTACAGAAGTTACTATTATAATGTAAAATTTTAGAATGTATTAATACTTTAAGATCATGTGTCAATATATTTATTCAATTTGAATCTTCGTATCGACTTTCTTAACCTTTAGGTCGATCCTTCTTGATGTACCGAATATTTTTAATATTTAAAACTTTTTAACTTTAATGTGTTGATACATCATATAGTGTATAGATACTCGCGTCCATCTTGGAATTGAGTACCAGTCTATTCCTTCCTTTGTGTTGATCCTTGGTTATACATATTATACTCTAAAATTTTTCTTTGACAAAAAGTATTGATATATTTCTAAAATGTATCGATTGATAGACTTGATAATTTTCTTTGAAGTCTTTTATCTTGCACAAGTGGATACCTTTTATCAAAGTATTGATCTATTTTACCTAAAATTGCATTTTCTCAACCAACTTGTGAGTACAACACTTGTTTTATGAAATTACCACTAAATAATCATATTTTAAAGAAATCAAAACACTATCAAATCAAAATTTATCATCAACAAAAGTTCGTTTATCAATTCATCAATTAAACATAAAACTATTTACTAATTAATCAAATTAATCTCAATTAATCTAATTTCTTCAATTAAACAACATTTGTTCATTATTAAAAACATATACCTAGTCATCAAAAGACGTTTCCCAAGCACTCTTGTTTTTGCTTAGATACCTATTACACAGAATCTTTTCTACATTCAACTACTCTTTTGTGATATATCAAGCCCTACTTGGCCAACTATTTTGAACTCTATCTTGAGAGATTCAACCTACATAAATATATTGGAAATTAGAGTCGTTCTCTTGATAAGACCAAAATAGATTGAAATCTATACACAATGACATGAGAAGATCGAATCTTCAATTGGACATTTCAAGGGTCGCACGGGCAAATTGCCACATATAAAATTAATAGCCCAAGGCTGTTTGTCATCAATGGGAATTTATATTTTCACTTGAAAAAATATAAATAGTTATGTCTAAATATTATTATTTTGTAATTATTCATTAAATACTTTTTGAATTAAAATCATTTTTTCAAATACATTTTCTCAAATTTAAGGGTTAAATTCGATTTTTTCCCTAAATAGATATATATTTAAAAGTAGCTATAAGTTATTCAAGAAATCATAAATCATAGTTTTACTCCTATTAAAATTAAAGTAGAGGGTTATTTTATTCATATTTAAAAGAAAAATTATTTACAATAAAAAAAAGTAGATAAGAAGAGACGAGGTGGAAATGAACTCGCAAATCACTTAATTAATTACACACAAATGTAGTTAGTCATTACATTAATTAATACAAATGAATCTGTTCATTCATATCTCAATAGAGATCGAGAGAGTGCATTCAGGAATGAGGTGGGATGCCATCCAGCAATTTGTTCACAGCATCTTGATCAAGGGTGTTGACCATATAACTTTGCTACAATACGATACAGGAAAGAAAGAAGTGATAATATATATACAATAACCCAGATCGAGAAAACGAAAAGAATTCAATAAAATTCTTACAGGTATTGTCTTTTTTGATGCAACTGGTGTCACATGGTATCTCACAGATTGTGTAGTCATTCCCTCGATCTACGCAATCCTTAACGCAGTCTTTGAAACATTCGTGTATTCATCGCCCTTAGCTACAACTGTGGATGCCTGCTGAACAGCAACAAACACAAGAAGAAATATTACCACCATTGCTGATGCAGCTTTGTTGGACATCTTTGTTTATTTATTTATTTTTGGAAAATCCCTTTTGATTATTTGTACGTTTTTGTTTTTGTTTTAAACTTGATTTGAGAATAAGAGATGTTTAAATTATATATTGATATTATAGGGCTTTGAACAGATTCATAATTTAAATTGATAAAATATCTAAACAAATGCATACCTGCAAACTTGACTTGTTTGTATTTGGTTAGCCGGACATAAGGTCGCTTAGAAGTGAAGTTCAGTCCATGCTTAAGTTTGTCGACCAAGGACCTGTGTGGATGGTCAACTTGTTGGGCTCGGCAGGCTCATTAAAGTTTCTATCGAAAACCAGTGCAGGATAATCCTATTACGTAATTAAATGTTTCCAGCCCACTCATCCAAACAGAGTGATTCCAATTTCCAACTACCGCACTGACCAAATTACCCCTACTCGCGACCAAATTTCCTGATTCTTTCTTGTTCCTCAAGACGCGACTGCTATAATCTTTATTTACTCCAAGCAGGCAAGCACCACCCTCGCAACAAATCAAATCGGAGACAGAAATAGATCCAACAAAAAAACTGTTAACAGCAGATCGGCAAAATCAATGGAGTGCGTATTTGGTCTAGTTGGCGACGGCTTCGCAATCTTAGTGGCCGACACTTCGGCCGTTCACAGCATACTTGTCCATAAATCGAACGAGGACAAGATCATGGTCCTCGACTCCCACAAACTCATCGCGGCCAGCGGTGAACCCGGAGACAGGTAAAATTATATACATATGTGTTATATGTGTATGTAGGTGTGTATGATGTCCACGTATTTGATTATTTATTTTGTTGTCTTGAATTGAATTTTTAAATTTTATTTTTGTTACAGAGTTCAGTTTACGGAGTTTATTCAGAAGAATGTGGCGTTGTATCAGTTCCGCAACGGAATTCCTTTGACTACAGCAGCGGCGGCGAGCTTTACTCGAGGAGAGCTCGCTACCGCTTTGAGAAAGGTAGTTTCTGTTAAAAATAATAGTCCTTTGGGGATTTTCTTCTGGCTCAATTGTGGTGTATTCTCTTATCAGGGTTTTGATATTGTAAATGATAAAATTGAAAACCTTTATTTAGAAGACAAATTGGCTATGCAATTTTAATTTCAAAATATACAACTCAATTCCTTATAATTTTGTTATTTGATGGGTAACATAATAATTAAGTAGAAGTTACGAGGGCCTTGGTAAATTCGTGAGGCATATTGATGCAAGTAAGCATTAACAAAATTTGTGCGTTTTAGACAAACTGGCTATACAATTTTAATTTCAAAACATAAATCCATTAGTTATAAGTGTGCTACTTGATGGATAATCTAGTAATCAAGTGAAGTTATGAGGCTTTGATAAATCCGTGAGGTGTATTGATGCAAGTAGGCCTTTAACAGAGTTTGTGCTTTTTCAACTTAAAATTGGGTTAGGTTCTTGGATTAGTGGATTCTCATGATTCAAGCAATAGTTGTTGTTTTTACTTGCAATGATTCCGTGGTGCATGTCAGGGACATGTTTGACTGAATTTGTGAAATGGTCACATTAATAAAGTACTTCTACAGTGTTGTGCTTCTTACGGGTTGGCTTATTTATGAAAGCCGCTGCTGTTCCTTTTCAAGTGTTTCTTCTGTTTCTTATCAGTTTCATTCTTTTTGGTTCATGTATACTTTTGCTTTGTATGTTTTTGTTGGTTGATTGGTAGATGTCCATCAATGGTAAGTGCTGTGTCATGCATAAAAATGTTAAAAATTTTGGTATTGAATTTGAACTTAAATGCAACTAACTAAACTTTGAGGTTAAGGTTGAAATTGATGTTGGACTTAAATAGTAGAACTTCTCAATTTGTGACAATTTCATAAATTGCAAAAGATTTTTAAAAAAATGCATTACTATTCACCCATCTTCTTCAAACGTAACCAATCTACATGGCTAATAAAGAGAGCTCTCCCACTACCATCAAATTCCATTACTTTGGCATGCCTTCCACCATGATCACCTCCCCTCATTGACGAAAGGAACCCATTATCACACATGAATCATAGCCATTGTATGTTACATGCATGACCATGCATTCGGTCTATTTTCAGTCGCACTAAAAACTTTTCCACTGTCACTATTTGCCACAAAAACTATATGAATCATTTCAAGTCGGTTGGGAATACTCGGTGGTGGTCATAAGCGATGGTATGATGGAGATTGTTTTCAGAATGGATAGTTAATTTTATGAGTTGACTCGAAAACCATGCAAGTCAATTGAGAGTTTAAAATTTTTTTGGTTTTTATGGTTTCATTTCATTTTTTCTGTTCCCCACGTTTCTTAATAATTCATCAAACAAATGGCTATGCATGCAAAATCAGAGGAATTAAAACATGCTACATCAAGCATCCAATAAATCTTTCTTCCCGAATCGGCTAATTCATGCAAAAGAAAATTTCTCATGCATTGTTTTATTGAAACCGTGGGTGTGGTTATCTCTCAACCCTTTTTAATGACTTATCGATACAATTTAGCCATAAACATAGTAAAGACAATAAAGATTCAAACCATGCAACAAAACAAACCCATCTTTCGAATTCTAACAATCAGTATTCTCACTTACATACACGGAAAAATATATAAATAAGTATACGCGAAATCTTTCAATTGTAATAAGAAGAGGAAAAGAAAAAATATACATTGTCTTTGTGTAGCCTTTTTCTTTAGAGTTAAATATTGTCTTCTTGCTCTTTGGTATGTTCGGATTTTGTTCAGGGGTGTTAGGGATGCTTTTGGTTTCCTGCCGTGTTATTATATTTAGGTTACAGGGGCTATTTTTACTTCTTTTTTTTTTTTTTTTTTGTCAATGGTAGTTGTTAGGGCTCTTTTTATTGAATGTTAATGCCTTCGTGGAATGTGAAAGCAATGGTCCTGTTATTGATGCTTATGGTATTAAGGAATTTCTCCACACTTAGAAAAACATTTATACTTTATTTCTTCTCTATCGTGTTTTCCTTTTTCTCTCTTACTGAATTGAAAACAATTTTAAACACCTTAATCCATGCTTCAATCCCACCATCACCACAATTTACTTTTTAGTTGGGAAATTATGATCTTCCGAAGCAAACCGATGAAGAATCCAAAATTTCCTTTCTTATATAGCAAATAAGTCAACTCGTTAAGTTCTCTCTCTGTCTTTTTTTTTTTCAATGCAAATATCCACATAATTAGCTTCAATTTCTTTCTTGTATATGCATGGAAACAAAGGCCATTTATTTGTTTTCTTTGGTGTTGGGTATGAAGGGAAGTAAGGGGACCCTTCTTGTGATTTTAGGATTTGATTTCCTAGTTCACTTATTTTGTCAATTCGGTCCTCTTACAATTTATGACCAAACATAACATTTAGGAACCTTGCATCGTGGTCCTTCGTCCTTTTATTTAGTCACTTGTTGATTAATTTCAAAATTAATTTACAAAAATTGAGCCCTTTATTAATTCACTTGTTGATTAATTTCAAAATTAATTTACAATAATTGAACCCAAAATTAGGTTACGATAGCGTGCATTATCTAATACCATTCAAGAAGTCCTCCCAAGGTTAATTCTTTTCGTATGACTTGAATTTCTTCACCACTGCTGTGTCCTAGAATTGATTGAGAATGTCCTGGAGGTGATTTAAATTATTTTCTTTATTGTGCTTTTTCCCCTTCTATGCTTTTAGGAGAGGTTAATTTTTCCTTTTTCAAATGAAAAACCTGGCATATGATGTTTGATGGTAGAGTCCTTTCTTGGTTTGATTGATTCCAGATGGCAATTAGTATGGGATTTCTACTCGTTTCAATCTTTTGTATACATTTTTGAATTTGATACATCAAATGAAATTGCAATCATTAACATTTCCATAGATTAGATATAGTGCATGGTACTTTTGTGGCTTGTACTTCATGTTATTTGAAATGTACTTTTTGTAATCATCATACACTTTGATTCTTGTTGACTGGTGTTGGATTGGAGATGTGAGTTGAAGCTGACATAGTAGAATGTCAAGAGTTTGAGAGCTGTTTATAACGGCGAAGGAAACCAAGCCGGGAAATTAAACTAATTTTGGGAGAGAGACCACAAGCATATACTGTTAAAGCCCATAAGCATGTACTATATTGTGCTGTGGCCAATGTTAAGTGCCTTTTAGGTTTTAGAAGCAAGCTTATATCTGATTAGCCGTGGCTCAGTTGATTAGCAAGGGTGTCTAAAGTGAATATAGGTTTAAAAAGGGTATTGAGAGAGTGCAGGCTTTTGAAGGCTAACTAACATCCCATTATCTGGAAATGGAAGAGACAGGCTTGGACATTTGAACTCTGGAGAATCTGTACAAGAAGATGTCTCCAGACTTGTGTATCCTTGTATGTTTAGTAATATTGAAAATAAAACTAAAATATATGATTGTCAGTAGTTTGCTTATGCAAGAATGTGAAAAGTAAAATTGGTATCAAGATAACATCCTCAAATTGTTACTTAATATGTTAGGCAAATTAAGCTGCGTATGAGAAGTGTTACCAGTATTCCCTTTATCTGTCAATGCATATGCTGATTTTGTCTCAATGTTTTGGTTCAAATACTTATTGCCATAACTGTCAGTTAATTTTACATCTTCTTTTAGCTAGTAGCTAGTATTATTATGAAAATACAATATGGCTAATTGTACTATCCACTTTTCCAGAGTCCATACATGGTTAACATCCTTCTGGCTGGCTATGACAAGGAGACAGGACCATCCCTGTACTACATTGACTACATTGCTTCCCTTCACAAGGTTGATAAGGGCTCTTTTGGTTATGGATCCTATTTTTCGCTGTCCATGATGGACAGACACTACCATAGTGGCATGTCATTGGAAGAAGCTATAGATTTGGTTGATAAGTGCATAATGGAGATCCGGTCCAGGCTGGTTGTGGCACCACCAAACTTTGTGATCAAGATCGTAGATAAGGATGGAGCTCGAGAGTATGCCTGGCGTGAATCGGTGAAGGATACCCCTGCTATTTCAGCATGACGAGCTTATGAGTTGTACTTGTGTTCTCTTTTGGAACTGTAATATGAATTATGTTATATTTGACGGGCCCAAAAACTAGTTTCAAATCCTTGGATGCTACCCTATCTATTCTTGTTTGAGCTGCTGATATTTTAGATTAGTGAATATTTGGAAATTTATGCAACTTTCTGGAGTAGAACTTTGAAGTCCGGAAATGTAGTTACACTTCAACGTTCCCACTGTATTGTCCTTATGTTTTCCTCAGTTAACGTACGTCAACTGAACACTTGCTTCAATTGTTGTTACAGATCTTGGAAGAGCAGACTAAAAATGTCATTCTACATGTGTTTGCTTGTATGTATGCGAGCTTGGGTGTACATATAATTGTTACGGGGCAGAACAATGTTTTAAAATTTTTAATTATTTCTTATTAGAACTGGCAACTGCTGGTAGAGTTATATTGAGAAAAAAAGTAAAAAACAGTAGAGAGTCGAAAATCAAGGTAAAAGTGTTACAAAAATTATAAGTTATGATCCATAAAGTTGTACCTGACATGACCTTTTTGTTACAAGGCCGACCAACATCGACAGCGAGCTGACGAAGGTGTCTGCCGCTAAATTCAACATTGATGGTAAAGGAATTGACCATACTTCGTAGTTTAAAAGAATATGTATACTATTCAACGCAAAAATTAAAATAAATTAAATTTTAAATTTTACTTTCTAAATTTCAAATTTTACTTAATAATATATTAATATATAGTATTAAGTCCGTAGTAATCACTGAAATTGTGATTTTTACAGGCATTTTCAATTGTCAGTTTCACTATTTATTTTCTTTTGTTTTGTAATGTACGGGGCATGCTATGGGACACGAAATCGTAGCGTACATATTTTTCCAAACAAAATTTAACGCTTTTATTATCATTTTTTATTTTCTTAATTGTAATTTTTAACTTATAAAAATTTATATCCATACAATTAAAAATAAAAATTATAAAAAAAATTAAAAATTAAAAAATTATACCTATAATTTGTCTATAAATTATATAAACCATGAAAATTGTGTAAGTGAGTGGCTTCTTTCTCTCTTTAAACATAAATAAAAAAAAAAATTAAATCAACATTTTCCAAAAATAAAAATGAAAAATAAAAAATTAATATTTATTATTGGTATAAGAATTATCCATAGATTCTTATCGTGGTCAACATGGAATGATCTAACTAGTGAGATGTGATAGTAATACGATTATTTGTCGAATAATAATTTTTATACCGAAGAATAACTGCGAACGTGGCTATTTTAGGCAGAGCTTCACCTTCTAAATCTGCAGAAAAAGTAAACAACTCGGAGTGATGTTGGGAGCGGTTTTTGACAAAAAAACTCTGATACTTAAGTCAGAAAAAAGGGTTGGAGTAATAAAATATACTTCCGATAAAGGTAGAAAAAGAAAGTCTAAACGGATCGAGGATGAAAAAAATATATGTGGAATTTATCTTCCAGAGATAGTGAAAGGGAAAATGACGGTAATAAGACTGACGGATTTCTCTCAATCTCTTTGTGTAGCTTAAATATTTTTTGCTTCACAAGTAACAAGAAGTTCAATCCCCAAAAATACAATAACCAATCTATATCTAAAGAACCAACCAACCAACCCCTTTTCCGTTGAAGAAGTTTGGTTTATATAATGCCCTTTCTTCAAACAGTGATATGACTTGGTATCGGAGAATGGGAAGGATGTGATTTCTGACATGGAGCAGTGTGCAGCCAATTTTCTTTAATGATGCTGTCACATCTACAAGCTTTGCAGGTCCGTCATCATCCCATCACCTGAAAATGGTCAGAGAATGGGACGGGTGCTTTTGACGAGTCAGTTGTCATCAATCACTCCTATTTTTTGAGTAGGAGAGACACATGTCCATTGATACTCTGGTCAGGGATCGTCGGAGAGCCAATAGCCAGGGAACACCTGGTCTGAGATAATTTTCCTAGGAAACCATTCTGATTCCTGAGGTGGGAATGATTGTAAACTTCAACTTTCGGATGTCTGCAACAATACTGATTCTCCTGAGAAGACCTAGGACGAAGTTTTTCTGAGACCACAGGATCCCTGAATCGGAGGATACCTGTGATAGTTTTGTCTGAAATAGTTAATTCCTCAAAAAAAGAACGCTTTGGGTGAAATATACTTGGGACGGTGAAATCCCTAAATCGTCGGATAACTAAGAAGGTGGAATCACTGAACTGGGGGCCCGAGACGGAGTACATTTGAGAAGAGAACACCCTGAGATTACACCTGTCTCCTGCCACATGTCTTGTTGATTTGGTGTACATATGTTACCTCCGCATTTTTTCTCAAACATTTATATCTTTAAAATTTCATAAAAAATATTTTAATTTCATTAATTTTAAAAATATTTATTTATTTATTTTAAATATTTTAAATATAATTAATTTGATTCTTATTCCTACTTTTAAATTCTAAAATTTACACAATCATAGCGTTAATTTGTATAATAAAATACTCAAAATATGTAAAATAAAAATTTTAATAAACGATATAAAAATAAATATTTTTAATTCAATAATATATTTTAATTTTATTAAGAAATTTAAAATTTTGAAATCTAAAATAAAAACGATAAAAATTTATCGTTTCAACTCAGATTATGAGACGTGCCTCGTGGTTAAGGAAAGAGGCCCACTTAGCACTTAGGAATAGACTGAATAGTCTCTGCAGCCTGGTTTCGCGCCTGGAAACCTGTAATGCGCTCGGAATAGAGAGAGAGAGTTAACACGTCATATAGCTCCTTTAATGTTAATCCATTGATGCAGCTTCGGCTAAGAAAATACCATAGCGTAGCACAGCATACCATTTTTGTGAAGGATGATCCTGACTTATTCGTTTTCTACACTTACAGGAAAGAACCCACAAACATGTTAAAGTAGAACAAACAAACGGACGGGTCTTTACAGTTTCTCTCCATTTGGGGTTTTTCTCTTCATCTCAATTAAAACCTTTACTTTCCAAGACTCAGGTTTCTCTTTTTATCTGAGTGTGCATCAGAGGTGAGTCCATTTGAATCACTTTAAACCTCCTAATCTACGCATACGTGCATGTATATCACTGTGTTTTTAATTCTATACATAACAACGTACGTATATCATTTTTTTGGTAGGGCGTTTCATTTGGTTGGATGATATTGTCGTTATTCTTAGTCTATTAGTGGCAGTAATAACAATGAGTAGCTTTTGATGTGGTTTAGTGATCACTTGTTGAAAATGTTTTGGATTAGTTATTGGAAGGCTTGTAGAAAGTTTATTTGCTAATTTCTTCATAAATTGTTTCTGGTCATGTTTCTGGGTTAGTGGATATGCTGTTGTTGCAGGGTAGTAATGATTTTCTTTTAATGTTTCTGATGTGTATTACTGTCTGGTTGTATGTGAATACGGCACATTGATTGTTTGTTGTTGAAACTCACAGATTTTCCTTAATATTCTTTCTATTTGGTGATGGATACCGTTGGTGATGACTGGGATGATGAATGCCATGTGATTGAGGAAAAGAGAGAAATTGGTTTCATTGATATTGAAGATTATAAATCGGTGTGTAGTGACAATCAAAGTGGAGATGGTCCAATTATGATTTCTTACCCATTTCCTTTTGTAAATGGGAAACCTAAGTTTGTATTTGTTGGGGAAACGGTCGTAGATTCAATCACCATTAAAAACACTACTGGTGAATCTGTGGATCTTTGGACGAAAATTTATGCCTCAACTCCTGAAGACACTTTTACCCTTTCATTGATGAAACCTCCATCAGCAGATTCGGATGCGAATACCAGTCAAGACTTTTTAGAGTCATTTAATCTGGAGGACAGGATGCTTCATCCTGGCAGGAGTTTAACCATTTGGTTGTCTTGCAAACCAAAGGAAATTGGCCTGCACACTACGGTTGTGCAATTTGATGTGGATGAAGATAGGGTGGAACGAATCGTTTTACTATTGGCTGAAGACAAGATCTCACAGTCTTTGGCTTCAACAAAGCCATATTCAAGGACTGCAAAGAAAAAGCAATTTTCTGTCGATGCATTTGTTATGGGTTCACGTCCTGCAAGATCAAGCAAAGTTTCATATCAAAATAGGCTTCCTAGATATGACATTCCAAAGAATATTAGAGCATTGATTGAGAGCAAGCAGGTTCCAGATACTATCCTAGAAGGTCTAACACCAAAGAATTATGCTTCTTTTTTCAAAGCATTATTGATCATGGAGGAAATACAACTGGAGGTATTTTTTTTTACTGTGAAATATGAACAATATCTATGGCGTTATTAAATATGTTTGTTTGATTTTTCTGAGATCGATAATTTGTTGCTCCAGGAAGACATGAGGGCTTATGACATGGAGAATGTTACTATGTGGAGGAAGGGACAATTTTTGTCTCTTGTAGTCCCGGGACTTGCTGAGAGAAGGCCCTCGCTTGTCCAGGGAGACTATATTTTTGCCAAGCTTGTCTATGAAGACCCAAGAGAGGGGACACCTACTTATCAGGTTGATACTTACTTATGGAAACCATCAGTTGTTTAAGTTAATTATTGAAGCATTTGCCATAGAGTCTGACTAGTAACAAAAGAAATGATACTTCATCAAAGTTGCTATGATCTATTTGCTGTCAAAACTATAGTTAAACAATGCATGCTCTTTGTTCTTTATACTATGTTCGGCTAACTTGGAATATTTATTGAATTTTGAATTGGTTCAATGACTTGACATTCCATATCATTGTTTGTGTATGTGACCTTTTCGTTATTAGGTTCCATATATTTTTTTTTCTGAAAGCCCAGAATCAGTTATCATTATCATACAACTCAAATCATTTTATGAGTTTAATCTTCATTTTTTGTGATATGGAACAGTTGAAGGTAGTATCCTTCTGAGAGTACATAATGTCAAAACATGAGTAGTTATGATAGCTCATGTACCATCAACAAAAAAAATAAAAGATGCTTTCTTTATTGCTATATGATGCATGTTTTCTCCCCCCTTTCCCCGTCCGGTTCACTTGATCAAATTGAGATTCCAT
This sequence comes from Trichilia minutiflora, assembly GCA_035590515.1. Classification (NCBI taxonomy): domain Eukaryota; kingdom Viridiplantae; phylum Streptophyta; class Magnoliopsida; order Sapindales; family Meliaceae; genus Trichilia; species Trichilia minutiflora. The sequence goes on along the minus strand of JAVXUL010000010.1, from coordinate 6,221,311 downwards.
TATCTATTGCTCTCTTTTTCACTTAAGTTGACCATATGTTAAGAGTTTACAATGATCCAGCCTTTGTTTGAAATTCAATTTTCCACAGGGTTTCATCCACCGTGTTGAAGCAGATGAAGTGTATTTGAAGTTTCATTCAAATTTTCACTTATGCCATAGAGATGAGAATCTTTATAATGTACAATTCACTTACAATCGAATCAACATAAGAAGGTTGTATCAAGCCATTGATGCTGCACAGAGGTTAGACATGGAATTCCTTTTTCCATCGGAGTCCTCTGAAATGAGACTGATTGAATTGACTCCATTGATACCTATTTCCTGTACTCTTAATGAGGAGCAAATGTGTTCAATAGAGAAGATCCTTGGCTTGAAAGCATCACCCCCTTACCTGATTCATGGACCTCCAGGTACAGGGAAGACAATGACACTGGTGGAAGCAATCCTTCAACTCTATACAACTCGAGAAGAAGCTCGGATTCTTGTCTGTGCACCTTCAAATAGTGCGGCAGATCACATACTAGAGAAACTCCTCAGTGAGAAGGCTGTTGAAGTTCAGGATACAGAGATATTCAGGCTCAATGCAGCTTCTCGTCCATTTGACGATGTCAAGCCTGATTATATTCGCTTTTGCTTCTTTGATGAGCAAATCTTTAAGTGTCCTCCCCTTGGTGTCCTCCTTCACTACAGGATCATCATATCAACTTATATGAGTGTCTCTCTTCTTTATGCTGAAGGTGTTTATTGTGGTCACTTCTCTCATATTTTCTTGGATGAGGCTGGCCAAGCTTCTGAGCCAGAAAGCATGATTCCAGTATCCTTCCTTTGCAAAAAGGAGACTGTTGTTGTTATTGCTGGGGACCCAATGCAGTTAGGTCCAGTAATATACTCAAAAGAAGCCGAGTCACATGGATTGGGGAAATCGTACTTGGAGAGGCTGTTTGAATGTGAATCTTATTACAATGGTAACGAAAATTATGTCACAAAATTGGTTAGAAACTATCGGTCTCACCCAGAAATTTTGTATCTCCCTTCAAAGCTGTTCTATGAGGAAGAACTGATTGCATGTAAGGACAACACCAGTTCCTTCATGACTTTGGTGAACTTTCTTCCTAACAAAGAGTTCCCCATTCTTTTCTTTGGTATTCAAGGCTGTGATGAGAGAGAAGGCAGTAATCCTTCATGGTTCAATCGGATTGAAGTAAGCAAGGTTGTGGAGGTCATCAAAAGATTGACGGCAAGTGGAAATCTGAGTGAGGAAGATATTGGGGTCATAACACCTTACAGACAGCAGGTATTGAAGCTAAAGAAAGCCCTTGAAAGCTTAAGCATGCCTGATATAAAGATTGGCAGTGTTGAACAATTCCAAGGACAAGAAAAGCAAATCATTATTGTATCTACTGTCCGATCAACCGTCAAACACAATGATTTTGACAGAAAACACTGTCTAGGATTTCTGAGCAATCCAAGAAGGTTTAATGTGGCTGTTACCCGAGCAATATCTTTGCTTATTGTTGTTGGGAATCCACATATTGTCAGCAAGGTATTGCTTATAAATCAATATTAACTCCAGTAATATGAATTCTTAAGGCTTAAGCAATTAGCATCACATTAAATTACGATTACAACATTTGTACTGTATATGCAATTAGCATCGCATTAAATTAGTATTGGAACTAAGAGCTCAAAAGGAGGAATAAAAAATGAATAAATAAATAAATAAAAATGAAAAGGGATAAAGGAGCTTGATGACTGTTATGGATCTTCGTTTGATGTTTTACTGACATTTGATTGTAAATTCTCCATGTCTTTGCATATGTGTATAGGAATGGTCTGGGGTGCAAATGTTACTTTCTCATTCTATCTAGTTTTGTGCCAGATCATCATTTTGAAACTTATCAGACTAATTTTCTTTGATTTGTATGGTCAAATTATTATAGTATGATTCAACATGTTTTTGTATGATCTTACAATCACAAGTATGTTTAATTTAATCTCTTATCGTCTATCTTTTAATTGCAGTCTTGTACTTTTGTCTCCTACCACTTGTTCTTGGATCTTTCTAGTATTTCCTGCCTTTTTAAATTTGAAAATGACTCTTGTGATTACTCCAGTGAAGTCACAAGGCATCCTTATTTGGAAAAAAAAAATAACTGTAAAGGAGCCTATGCAGCAAAAGTAAGAAAGAAAAGGTGTTCAATGGGTTTTTAGGACGAAAGAAAATTAAGGGTAGTTAAGAGAATGGTGTTTAAGTTAGCTTATGGGTAAGACTAAAAGCCAAGGGTTTAATTCTTTACATCACTACTTACAATTGTTTGCATTTGGCAGGACCCATACTGGCATACGCTTTTATGGTATTGTTCAGACAACAATTCTTATCAGGGTTGTGCTCTACCTGAAAAGGAGGAATATGTCGATGAAGATTATACACAAGCTAAATGCTTGAACTATGAAGAAGAAGAAATTCCACAGCCCTTTCAACCAGTTGAATGGAGTCAAGAGCCCTTTCAGGCAGAATTTCCTAAGCCTGTTAAAGATGAAGATGAGTGGTCTGATGGCTGGCACTAACATTTACTGGCATCTCTGAATTTGAAGTAAGAGGGAAGAGTGTTCCTTGTCCTTCATTGCTATAGAAAAGATGCTATATATGCTAGAAAATCCCCTTTTCGTTTTTTTTTAATGGATAGAGGGTAGAGCATATCAGAGATTGAATTTGGTGGGAATATGGAAACTGAATTGGAGTTACATGTTATTAGAAAGGTTTGAACAACACTTGAATGGTAGATAGAGAACTAAGAAGTTCACTTATATCTGATTTGAAGAATTTACATATAATTACAGATATCAAAAATCAAAACTACAGTTTCATATGTTATTGCTTTACTCAGATGAGAATGCTATGCTTACAAAACAGTTTGTGTCTAGATGATACACGTGCTATCTCAAATTCAAAATATTGTAAAATATAGAGTTTAGTATCATTACATATGGATGAAGGCAAGAAGGAATTGCAGAATTCCTGTTGCCAACCATGTACCGCTGTTGAAAACCCGTGTTGTTGGGGAACTACTTGCTGATTGCATCGGTGAGGTTGGTCCTGTGTGTGATCTCACACCGTTTGCTGCTGGAGAGCTCAAAGTGAGAGGTGAATTCCAGGAAGATTGCTGTGTCATGCTCATTGAAGGAGCTGATGCATTAACAGTTCCTGCAGAATTGTGATGTTTATTAACTGACCACAGAATAATTTTAAACTGCTGATGGTTTTTCCACCGTAGGTTAAGTTTCTATCATACATTTGAAATTTGCCTTGAAATGTTTACACTAACAATAAGAGAGAAACCTTTCCAATAATGGAAAGATAACTTGAATATAAGAAGAGATCGTTGTGCTTGTCACCAGAATCAGAAGGTTTTGAAATCTCCGAACCGGTCGTACTGCGGAGCGACCCAGATGTATAAAATATACCAATACAGAAGATCATTAGTCATTAAAAGAACTATTAAATTAAGTATTTCTTCCACGATCACAAGTAAATTGGTTTTTAGAAAATGACTTCTAGGTACTTTTATTAAAAAAAATGGTTGTTTCTTCCACAACCACAAGAGTAAATTGCCTTTTAGAAAGTGACTTCGAGTACTTTCATTAAAAGAATGGTTGTTGAAGAATTAAATAGTAAGTACATTCTCAAGAAGTACTTTTTAAGTACTTTCTCTGCTAAAAGAACTTTTGAAGCATCTTAAAAACGTCTCAAATGACAAGCCGTGGTCATAAACAGAACACTAACTTGCGACCTTACTGGAGTCAAAATTGGACGAAGAAACTTCGTCAAGATTCAGGAAAAAGGTACCTGATGAGCAAATCGATTTAAGCGAGGATCTTTTTTCCTGGTGTTCTTCTTGTTCCTGAAGGTGCGGTACAGCTTCACGCAGAGAGAACTGTTCGCATTGCAAACAGAAGACAGTGAAACAACTCTTGTTTCATTCAGCGGAAATCTGAATAGGAGCGGTTGGCGGAGAAGGTAACATAGACAGTAACCGTTCCCAGACTCGAAAGCCGATGACAGTGTTATGTTGTTAGTAATTTACGGAAAATTATTAAGGATTTAACGTAATTTAGGGTTGATTAAATATCATTAGTCAATATTTTAAAATATTAAACACTAAATATTTATACGAGAAAGAAAGCTTAAAAATCTTCTAAGTCTCTCAGAGTTCAAGTCCAAATACTTGAAAATTATTTGACCGGAAAAGAGAGGGCAACAGCTGCTTTTGTTTTTTATATATCATTATTTTAATTACTAAAATGTATTTGATATCAAAATCAATGATATTTGTATTATATGATTTGCCAATAAATTTAGTAATAATAATATATAAAATAATATTTTTATTCTTATTAAATATTTTAATAATAAAATTATCTTAAATTTAATTAAATTAGATTTGATTAAATTTATTTTTATTTTATTTTATTTTTAAAATAATAATAAAATATTATAATTTATTATAAGTTAAATTCGGTTCATATATAAAAGCTCTCAGGTTTGTTAAATTATTTAACGATTATATCAATTACGATATTTCGATCAAATATTATCTTCAAGAGTACTAGTTCTCTTGCGGAAAATATTTAATCTCTCTCATAGTAAAATTAAGTATAAGTTTATAATTGTGATCTCTTAGATTCATTGTAATATTAGTCGTGAACCAAAATTGATCTCATCGACTTCATTTTGAACTCTTCGAATACCCAACAACTATAGTTGACATTTAACAATAGTCACAAATACATTTAACCCAACTGTGTGCTAAATTCTCACTTTGTTCCTGCACATACACATACATTTACTTTGGTACCCACTTTACTTTGGGTTCATAAATGTTAGTCCTCTTCTTAGGCACATCAACATCAATCTTGGTACCCTTAGGAACCCATACAAGTCTAGGACCTTTATAAGTTTTGTTCCTAATTTTGCACTTATTGATGTAATGACCTCCTCTACAACAATAGTCACAAATAATAGAAGACTTGACTTGGTTTGATGCTTTAACAAAATAATTAGCATATGATTTCTGTTTAGCATTTGGTTTATACCCAAGTCCTGATTTGTCAAGTGCCCATCTTTGACAAGATAACAATTTATCTAATGCATCTCTTCCATTTGTAAATTTTGCCAAAATTCTCTTTAAGTCACTGACCTCATCATTTAGCTTATCATTTCTAGATTTCAGTGAGCTTAATTCATTTTCATGTTTACATACAACAGCCCTAGATTTCAATGCATCATTTTCAAGAGCTAAATCTGACATTTTCTTTTTATTTTCCATATATTTAGCACACAGTTTCTCAAAGTCAGTTTTTAACATTTCATACATGTCCAAAATGTCATCATGCATTAAATCATCCTCACTTTCAGTGCATGATTCATAATAGTCAGAGGATAGTTTAGATTGTACCTCATCGTCAATCTTCGTCATAAGGCAAAGATTGGCTTGTTCGTGCTCGGAGCTTGATGAGTTCTCTTCGCTTGACGTCTCATCCCAAGTCACTTTCATTGCCTTCTTTTTCTTCCAATCTCTCTTCAGTTTTCTGTTTGGACATTCTGGTCTTGTGTGACCCGGCTTCTTGCACTCATAACATATTATTTCTTTTTCTTTCTCCTTTTCCTTCTCCTTGTTCTTCTTGAATTTTTCTGTCTTGTCTTCTTTATGATAATCTCTCTTCTTCCAGTTTTTCTTTCTGAACTTATTATCTCTCCGGAACATTTTCTTCATCCGGTTGGCTAGAAGCAGAAATTCGTCATCTTCGGAAGAGTGTTCTGATTCTTCACTTTCTTCCTCGTTCCGGGAGCTTTTGAGAGCAATATTTTTCTTT
>JAVXUL010000010.1:6205081-6215337 GCA_035590515.1 Trichilia minutiflora | reverse complement strand
TTGTTATTGAACTTTTATGGACGATAAACAGATTTGTAATAAATATTTTAAATTTATTTTTGGGATGGATTAACTCCCATGGATTTTATTGTGATGGATGTTTATTTTACTTGTGCGCACAGATATGTTTTTTGAAGTGCTTGTGGCCTTGTTTTATTTATTGGAAGTTTGGGTGTTAGGGTGAATTTATTTCGAAGTGTTTTGCAAATGAATTTTTGTGAATGCCTTACAGGTCTACGGGGTGTATTATGTGTGATTGAGTATATCCTGGAGGTCTGTGACGGCTGTCATAGGTAGGACCCATAGGTTGGGGTGTGACAATACGTGCAGGGCTAATCATGCCTTATATCAGGAGCCGATTTGGGTATGCTTTGTTCATATAGGGATTCGGTTGACAGTCAAGATGGAATCCATTGGCTTGATATATTAGGCTGAGAATTTTCATTACCTTAGTCTAAGTCAAGTTCCTAATCGAATGTCGATATGATGTATTGATTATAAGTCTGTGACCACAGTATAATATTGATATATGATCGACGATTCGAATAAGAATTGGGATTAGGATTTTGACAATCCATGAACTCCTATCTTGATTAGGATACGACGACGGAAGAATATAACTCACACGTTACGTGCAAATGATAAAATATTTGATAAAGATACTTCTTCATCGTGACTTAGGAACTATGGCGCATTGCTAGATACTAACCATAGTCGTTGAGCAACCGAAATATTCGGAGTCAAAATGTTCAACAAATGTTCACGACTGAATCACAGTGAACCTTCATGGTCCACCAAGATCCTCTAACGCTTTTTCATATGAGAGAGAGATTAAAATATTATCAAGAGAGGGCTAGCATCCTCATGATAATATTGAAAAGGCCAAAACCGATACGTATAACGGTTATACATATTAAATACTTTTTAATGTGTTAAAGAGATGATATAATGATATCCTAAGGTTATTTAATGTAATAACTTGTTAAAATTGATAATATTAATTATCAAATATGTTAAAATATGATTTTAAAGCAACATGGTAAAAATAAAATGAAATAGTTTTATTTAGTACAAAATAACTATTTTACCCCTAATGTGATACATGTGTGTAATTTATTGTAAATTATATATTTAAATTTGATAATTTTGATTATAAAATATATTAAAATATAATTTTAATATAAAATAGTAAAATCTAAATTAAAGTGTTTAATTTGGATAAAAATGATCATTTTATCCTTATGTGTAAATGTGACTAAGGACATTATGGTAATTGTATCATATTTATATATTTTATGAAAATACATTAAATTAATTAAATGGTTAATTTATTTGATAATTTTTCACTTGATTTAATTATTAAATAATTAAATAAAATTAATAGATTTTAATGGTTAATATGTTAACACTTGGATGAATGTGATTTGTCCAAGTGTTTTCAATTTTATCAAATTTCTATTGGTTGTATTTAAAGCATGATTGCATTCATGGAAAATGATTTTAGATGTATCACATTTTATCCCATTATTATATCTATTTATTAGATAAATATGAGTTAAAATAATTGGATATTAAAAAGAAAATATATATTTATTATTTTCTTTTATTTTAGCAATTGAAATTGAATTAAAATCAATCTCCCTCTCATCTCTCACATTGGCCATGGTGAAGGAGTCCTGAGGTGGGTGTAAAGTGAAGAGGGGTGATCATTTGACCCTTGTCTTCATCACAAAAGATAGCATCCAACTAGTCTTATTCAAGCCCCAATGTAATTTCAAGTAAACTCTTATGTTTTCCATGCTTGTTATCCTAGGGTTTATTCTTGAAAAAATTACAATTATGCATGATTTAGGCTATAGAATCATCAATTTTTATTCTATTTTACTTTCAAAATAATAATAGAATATTATAACTTACTATAAGTTACATTCAGGTCATATATAAAAGCTTTCAGGTTCGTTAAACTATTTAACGATTATATCAATTATGATATTTTGATCAAATATTATCTCCGATAGTGCTAGCTCTTTTACGGATAATATTTAATCTCTCTCATAGCAGAATTAAGCGTAAGTTTATAATTGTGATCTCTTGGGTTCACTGTGATGTTAGCCATGAGTCGAAATCGATCTCATCAACTTTGTTTTGAACTCTTCGAATGCTTAACAACTATGGTTGGCATCTAGCAATGCGTCATAATCCCTAAACCACAATGAAGAAAATCTTCATCGAACCTTAACATTTGATTATACGTTCCATGTGAGTAATATCCCTCCGTCGTCTAATCTCGACTAAATCTGGGTTCATAGAAAGTCAAAACCCTAAATTCAGTATCTATCTTAGATCATCAGTCATACGAGCTGAACTTGTCACTACGAACTATTTCGTATGACTTAGAAGTTCCTTGACCAGCGGTATTATGATTTTAATTGTTTACTGATTTTCAACTAGGAACCCAAATTCAGATTGAGCCAATGATAACTCGAATCCTATATATATCGAGTCGACGGATCCCATCTTGACAATCATTCGTATCTTGATATAAACAACACATGACCAAATTGGCTTCTTATACAATATATGATTAGTCCTGCACTTACATACCATATGAACAATGTGCATCTATATCAGATAATAATTATGACGTCTCAGGTCAAAGCAGTACATCGCATACTAATACAATCAGATGACAAATTATTAACTGCATACATTCTGTGTGATTCATCATTTCTTCGATCACACTCGAAAAACAATTCTTTAGCTATTAATTCACACTAATATCCTAATGACATAACTGCTATATCACCCGTACTAATGTCATATCATGATATTCATTGAAGATATTCAGTATGCCTATTATGTGATATCAATGTCTAATGGATACTGCGTATGTAAGAAACAATTTGGATAATCTGATTATCAAGGCATTCATATATGTACTCAATTCATTAGTATGATAGAAATAGAAAGCAGCATACATATATGAACTGAAACAATTTCTTTATATATATATATATATTGGTATAATAAATATACCTTGAAACCGATAATATGAATGATTTTTAGGACATATTATATCAACAAACACCGTGTCGCAATACTAAGATGTCACGTTCTCGGTCAGATTGTTTGGCGCCATTGACACGTATGACAATCACGACGAGAAGGCCACCAGCTCGGTAGCGCAGCCAAATGAGGGCGGCGGTGGAAGTGACGTTTGTATGACGTGTCGAGTAGGAGATTGAAAAGGAGGAGAAAGACGAGGAGGACGATCCTGATTTGATCCCAACTTCGAGTGTTTAGTTGTTATGGTGGTCTGGCGTTTGAGATATGCGAATGCTATATGAAGTATTGGCGCTAGAGTCTACTGGTTTGAATTATATTATGATTGTACGCATATGCCCTCCGATTTTGCAGTGATTTACTTTTGTCAAATTGAGGCCATCATGTTTGATATTGTTGATTTTATTTAACTTTAGAATTAAAATTATAAAATATTTAATAATATTATTTTTTAATTGAATTTACAAATTTTTATAATTAATATTTATATTTTTAACTTCATTTTACAACAACTATAAAATTATACTAAACATATCTTTTTTAACTATTTTAGTTAAAAGAATTAAATTTAACTCGAAGATTAGTTGAGTGAAGTCCGTCTTCCATCGGAGCAAGAGTTATTTAAAAAAAATTAATAACTAAATTTAACCTTTTTAGCCAATATTGCCTATAAAATTTATTAACTTAATAAATGTGATACAAATCATAGAAGATGTAAAAATGAGTAACTGATGTGGTACTTGAAATGTTATTCATCAATTGGTTGTTTGTAATAATCACATTAACAATTATGTAGATGCTATTAAACAATGACATATTCTTTTATTATATTTATATCTGAAATTTATCAATACACATTATTCTGTGTATATTACTGTATTTTCAAACACTCAGGCAACACAGGTTGTAATTAAAGATTTTCATACCTACAGTTTTGGCACAATTCAGAGGTAGATTATGCAATATAATCTTTTGTAGTTTAGGGCTATGAAAATAGAGTATTAATATAATAAAAGACAACTATGAAGAGACAAGAACAAGAGCAAACTTCTGTGGAACATTATTTTAGTTCTATCTTTCCCATTTGATGATGACTCATTCCCATCCTTTGATACACTAATGTTGGGAACAGAATTTTCAGTCGATGGTGGCTGCATTGCGACTGTTGTACAGTTATCAATATCATCCTTCGTCGTGTTTAACGGAACCTGCATTCCATTTGGAGGTGGAGGCACAACCACGTTTTGAGATGGTGCAGAGGGTTGTGTTACAAGCACCTTTGGGATAGCTGGAGGAAGCGCTACCGGCATTGGAGATAGAGCTTCATATGGTTGTAAAAGAAATTGGAGAAGTCAAAAAAGGCATGGAAAACAATTTTACTGGTAAGTTCAAGAAAAAAAGCAAAGCAAGTACAAGTTATTGAAGAAAAGAGGGCTTAAGTCCTGCATTACCTCGACAAAGAGTAGGAGTAGGAACAGATATATCACAGTTCGAAAATGGCAGCGAAAGTGGAGTGCTTAAAACAGGAATGGATGAGGCGACCAAGGAGCATAAGCAGCTATACCCAGCTTGGACAAGTTGGTTCAGAGTTTCGCAGCATATATCAAAGGAAGCGTTGTTACCTTGATTCAAGCATTGAGACAGGTCAATACCCTCAACAGAGCAGCCTTGGATTTGGCTGTTGATCATAGGGGTTAAAATGCAAAGCTCGAAGATTAGGACACCAGTAAGTCTAACGGAAATTGCTCTTCTTAAATCCATGAGGCAGAATGTAATGGAAGGAATGTTTGTGGGCTTAATAATCGCTGCCAATTATATACTGTATGGCTGCTGCAGTAGTGTATGTGCTCTGCATGTTTTAAAGTATTCACATCTTTACTACCCTTGTACTTTTTTTAATTTAATTTTTATATCTATCTTTCGAGGGGTTTTTCAAAATCTTATGGAGACTTTCTCTCCTGCTTGTGTAGTGAGTGAAGAAACAGAAGTAAGCCAAACTATAGCATGTTGCTCTGTTACCCTCACATAATGCTCTCTGCGTGTCCCATTTATCATCCCATGGTAAATAAAAATATTTTTTAAATTAGTTAAAAGGGTAATTTTAATTTGAATGTAAAAGCATGATCAAGTTAAGATCAGGGTTGGTGAACTGGGATTAGTCATACAGATTGTGAGGAGTCATAAAACTTGTGGAGGTATAATCAACCACACATATTCTCAACAAACTAACTTGTAGGCCTGAATTTGATGACAGCGGCAGTGGGGCACGAGTGAGGCATGAATATGGAATGAAATGAAAATGGTTGATTTGAGCCTTCATCAACCTGGTTTTGTTTGAGTCAATATGCAAGTTCAGACTTCGAGATTTAGAATACTTTTCATACATCTTCACTCTTGGTGTGAAATCCCCAATAATTTGAGCAACAATTAGCCAAGAAATTTATTATAAATATGAAGATTTTAACAGGTATCCACAATCTCTCACTCATAGTAAAGAAATTCTTTAAAAAAAAATTAAAAAATAGTAATTTCCAAATATACTTATAAATTACAAAATAGAAATTTATTCAAAATGTAATGGTATCAACAATCTGAACAATCCAAAAACTATAACACCCTAAAATAATATTTCTAAATAATATATATTTCTCAATGAATCAAATCATGAATAGAGATAGAAAAGCAGAGACCTAGTAGAACTTCAAAGCTACAAATCCTAGTGCAAATAGCAGAAGAGATGGCGAAAATGTATAAGAGACCACGGCAGCTGATGGTGGAGTTGAGACAGGGCGGCTTCCTGGCGTTGCTGTTGGAGCTCCAGAATCCACATCTGGAGATGGTGGAAGTGTTGTGTCTGATTGCGGTGCTGTGCTGGATGGCGTCGGCTCAGGAACAACACTATCTGATAAAAAAAAATAAATGTTTGATGTAAAAATGAAAGCTTGGGAAAACCGAAATACTAAAACAGAGTTGCATCTGTCTTAACAAAAGCAATTTACCTGTTGGACTGGCAGCTGGAGAAGCTCCAGGAGAAAGGGTAGGCCCAAGCGAGGAAGGAACGGGAGCGGGAATAGGTACACCAGAGGCTGCAAATAAAGAAAAATGAAGCTGTCAATTTGAATTACAGGACTCAAAAAAAAAAAAGACTTGCCAATTCTTGAAGTTACAAAAAAATTTCACCTTTGCATTGGACAGGCACGCCAGGCATGTTACAAGCACGAGGGAGAGAGATGGCTAGGGTCCGATTAATCGGTATCCGAAGCGGGACACTGCCAGTTACAATGAGGCAGAAACAGTCCATGCTATTGCTCGTAAGGTTCCTGAGCGAACTGCAGCATTCTCGGCTCGGTGAAGTACCATTGCCGCTGCTATTTGTAAGGAAATTCATGCAAGGAGTGAAAGTTGCAAGCGTTGTAGGCGTGCATGGGTTATTAATTTGGCCATAAACCGGCGAGACCAAGACCACCAAAGCTAATGAGGCAAGAAATGGCACTATGCGCTGAATAGGCAAGAAAGTCTGCATATTGTAAAGTACCAAGTCAACAGAATTGAAGATGTTATGTTCGGCTGAAAAGATGGAGAGACAATTGGAGTTTGGAGTTTGGAATTTGGAATTTGGAATCTGATGATTGGAGCTGAGGGAATTGTGAAGAAATTTATAGAAGAAGATAGTTTAGGTGACAGAGTTGGAGGGAAATATAGTGGACGTTTGAGTTGGTTTTGAAGCTCAACTAACTTAACAAATTTTTGTGAAATAAAGGAGGATTAGTTAGACACGAGACTTTATTGTGGACCCCAATTTGACCTGCACCCAGTATGAATATTAAGTGTAATTATATGATTGGCTGCCTTCTAATGTCAAGACTGTTTTTGATGAGTCAGCCAATAGTGATTATGGTTATCTAAAATTGGAAGCAAACATTGTTAATTAAGCTGATAAATTACATTTTTTGGAAGTATTAGGCAAGGTTTGGGTTTGGTGATATTGTTGGAAGAAGAAGAAGAAAAGATAAAGCTAACAAAGCAACATGAGAAGTACCCATATATACTCCTTGATCTTTGCCTCTGGTCTTCCAAGCGAAAGATGGAGCACTTATGGAACATTATTCTTTAAGACGTTGATGGATGTAGGCTTTTGTATAATCATAAAATACCGCTATTTTTTTTTATAGTAACAAATTTTAATAAAATTTTCTTTCAATTACGATGTTTTATTGTATTTTAATAATAAAATTAAAAAAAATATTTAATAATATTATTTTTTGACGTTGGGGACATTCAAGGTCTCATGTTCGATTCCCACTTCAGGTATCTTTTTGTGAAACACTTAAGAGATCAGGTTAGAATTTTATTTTGTACTTAATATCATCGTGTGGGTTTCTGTACACGCACTCTGTAATATAAGACGATTGTCAGGTGATCTATGAGGTCTCACTTCCAAGAGATGCGTTAATCCCGTGTTCGGTTAGATACCTCGATAATAGTTGGGACCCTATAATATAGGACGACTGTCAGATAATTTGTGAGATCCTACTCCAAGGGATACGTCGATCTTATATTCGATTGAACGTCTCATTGATAATTCGACCTAGGAGTTTTCTTGTTTTAAAAAAATATATTAATTTTTAATAAAATTCACATATTTTTATATTAATATTTATTATTTAGAATTTTTATTTTACATTAATTATACCATCCAGTACCGCCCCTATATTATTTTTAATCCCTTCAATTAATTATAAAAACTTATCCTTCGAAGTTAGGTTACTGACTGCTAGCTCATGCTCATCCAAAGTCACACAAATTTGTACCAGCACCCTGTCACGAGAGTTACAGCTATTGGATGATTTGAGGATGTTAAAATGTTGCAACTACGCCTACACCATAAATATTTAAAGATGACGCGTTATTAATTCTCTTATTAAAATTGCAAATCTTACATCACAGGGTCCGTAATAGTTTACCAAATAACCCATAATTCCAAAAACCCACAATAGAATAAATACCAATGGGGCCATTCCATGCAAGTTAATCGCTTGGAGAAAAATTTATCCTTCAAACGGGCGATACAGGCAATTCTATTTCAAATGGCTTCAGGAATGAACATGGGTCTAATTGTGGTCCTAGAGACCCTGCTCTGTGCACGAACCACGGCTCAATCCGATTGCACCAATGTGCTAATACGCATGACTCCACGCCTCAGTTTTGTGAGGGGCAGCTCCTCAACAGAGCAGGGTCCTGCTACTCACAACTTGCTAGTGTGATTAGGTCACAGCCGCGGTGCCTCTGCATGGTTCTTAATGGTGGTGGTGCGTCATTGGGAGTTACGATCAATGAGACGCTTGCTTTAGCGCTCCCTGGTGCTTGCAATGTGAAGACTCCACCAGTTAGCCGGTGCAATGGTATAGCTAGCATGTACACATGGATAATTTTAGATTAGCATTGAGTTTGTTTGATTTAGTATTTGATGCTTCAATTTGGGGCAGTTGCCAATGCACCTGCTATGTCTCCTTTCGGTTCTCCAGTTGGTTCTCCGAAGCTTTACCAGGCAATTCCTCAGCAAGTAAGAATGTTAATACATCAATTACACTGATGGATATAAATATACACTTTACCAGGCGACTCCTCAGCAGGTAAAAATGTTTATACATAAATTACACTGATGCACATAAATATAGAGTACTTGGGTTTTTTTTTTATAGTATTTTCTTTGAATAATTTTAATTTGGGTGTTTATAATTTTTAGGTAAATTTTTTGTTTTCTCTCTTTTTGAAAAAAAAAGAGGTATTGGAATAATTTTTTAATATTATTGCAATGACGTTAACAGTTTTCTAGTCAGAATCATTACCTCTCTTGATTTTGACTAGAAAACTGTTAACGTCGTTGCAATGATATTGAAAAATTATTCCAAATATTTATTTGGTACGTAAATCATCAGTGTAAAATGTGTCATGACCAAGTGTAAGATGTAACTAGGAATAGAAATGAGGAGAGAAAGTCATGATTATTTGATTTAAAATTAATTGGAGGATAAGAAAGAGAAATTAATAAGACAAAATGTAAGACTTTAAATGCACGCTGTTGACCAGAACAAATTATGTGACATTTGAAAATTACTTAGATAGAAATTAACTATCATTATAGACAGAAAAAGATCTTATTAACTTTTTAGGTTTAGCTTGACGATAATGACTTGAATTTTTAAGGAGTTCCAGATTCAAATTTTATGGATATCACCCTGTTGAAGCGTTAAGGAAATCAAGTCATAGGTCTTATCTGAACTGTTTTTTCAGAGGAGATCAAACCGTAAGTTTTATCTGAACTGTTTTTTCGAACGTGACAGCAAACCAGTTTGACTGATAGAAGAAGAAGAAGATCTTATCGTTTCATTTGAGCTTGTAGTAGAATCAATGTGCATGGGTTATTAACAATTTGTAGATCAACGATGACCTGGAATTCACTACAAATTTTGGAGTTCTCAATACATTTTAATTGAAGTCAAATTTGTAGAAAAATAATTAGATTGAATTAATGACGTGGTAGGAGATATTTCCAAGATGATGACTAGAGAATCAAAAGTCTTCTCCTATGAATGGATGGGATGAATGCAATGGCGGAGCCACGTTCATGTCTCAAAGAGAGGTAATGATTCTGACTAGAAAACTGTTAACGTCGTTACAATGATATTGAAAAATTATTCCAAACACTTATTTGGTACGTAAATCATAAGTGTAAATCATACGAGTTATAATGTGAAATTTCTAAAAAATAGTTATGATATTTTCAATGATACAAATAGAAATATCTTGCATGCCTCTAAGATAAGAGATGTCTATATAATTGAATTGAATAAAATGGTTGTTGAATCTTTTGTATGTTTGTAAGTGATGCATGATGATTCTTGGTTATGGCATAGAAGATTAGGACATTGTAGCATAGATCTTATTAGGAAACTATCTAGGTATAATATGCTGGAAGACCTTCCTAGTCTTAAGTTTGCCAAAGACAAGACTTGTGGACCTTGTCAAGAAGGCAAACAAGTAAGAAGCACATTCAAACCCAAGAATGCCATCTCCACCTCAAAACCCCTTGAACTCATTCATATGGATCTTTTTGATCCAAATAGAGTTGCATCACTTGGTGGGAAACACTTTGCATATGTCATTGTAGATGACTATTCTAGGTTCACTTG